>CAUZXS010000514.1:2500-90000 GCA_963585895.1 Sepioteuthis lessoniana
ACACACCCTTAACAATTCTTATAAAAAGTTAATTTTCTTTTAAACCAAAGATACCAATATTTTATTTCTAGTGGTTATTAGGTATTAATTACTACCAAACTCTACAATATAGAAACTAGCAGCTGAAAGTGTGTGTGTGTGTATATATATATATATATATATATATATATATATATATATATATAGAGAGAGAGAGAGAGAAGATAGCAGTTCAAGAGTAATTACATCTTTTATGTATTTATATGATTTTATTTTGGTTCTGTAATGTTCCAGTCGGAATAGTAAACTCTGGTATCATAAGAAATTTAACTTTTTATAAAAAAATTAATATTGCCTGTGATATACTGATTTATGGATGATAGTGTTTGTGAATTAGTTGACCTCTTGATCTGTGGGTCTCAACTCATTACGAGGGTTGCAAGAACCTGCTAAGTCACAGATTTTTAATGAATATATGATAAAAATTTTCCCTTGATCCTCTCTCATCACCTGTCAGCCATTGTTCTTGGTAATTTTCCTAGACTGTCCAATGTTCGCAGAGAGCTGATGAATGTGTCTTTTTTGGTTGGCCATGTGTAAGAGTTCATAGAACATCACATGAGATCTTTCTTACTTGCCTTGCATATCTTGTTTTGAGATGGGAGTTAAGTGGGCATACTGCTGCTGTTTTGTAGGGTGTTGCTTGATTCTTTCAAATAGTAACTGTCAGTGCTACTATATGGTTGCACCACTTCAATTTTAATGAAATGTCTGGAAAAAAGCTAGATGGGAACTACACAAGGATACTGTGTGTTATTTTGAACAAATCTTGGAAGCAGTATCCTACCCAACGGGTAAGGCATAATATGAGTAGCGTAGTGAGTAGTTGCACATCTGTATGTCTTTAAAATGAGTACATTTGAATTTTGAGTCGGTAAAGTGATCTATTTTTAAAAAATGTTTTTCTTTCTTATGTCTTTATCCTTTCATAAAATTGATTGTTATAAGAGTGAAATTGCATCTCAATCCTTAAAGCCTCCTTGTGAAAAAGAGCTAGGTCTCCTGTTAAGAATAAAAAGTTGTGGATAAGGCAATATATACATTTACTACCTACCTCCTCTGCCATGGGCAAGATGTGACATGAGGTCAGTGTTTCAGTGGAGTAAAGTTGGTTTGAATTAAGTTTTCTGTCTCTTAGATTGGTTGCCTAACCTAGGTTAAAGACCCCAGTTTTTCTTACTATTCATCTATAGCTGGAGGAGAGAAAAAAATTCATGTCTTTCCCAAAGGTATTAGCACAAAGTGAAACACATCCTCATCTAGGATTTGGATAAGGCAATATAGCAATGAATTTTTAAAACTGTCAAATTGAAAGACTTGAACAAAAGGCATATTCAAACATTTTATATCATACTGGTAAGGAAATGATCATATTGCATTTCTGTTTATTCAAGATGAGGGTGCTAGCACTGTACATTTCTGACAAATTCTGATTCACTTGGTTATTGAATAAAATTAAACTGCATCATGATTGAAAATTTTTGAAAATTCCTTGGCTTAAACTATAATGGTAGTATAATAGATTTAAGGTTTTGCCTTTATTTTGAAAATCAAACTTCTTTACTCCACACTATTGGTGGGGTTTTGAATATACAGAATGTATCATTTATAAAGGGGTAAGACCTCCACACAGAAGGTGTCTTTGGTCTGATATCAAAATATATCTGATCGTGAGACTTCAGTTCTGGAGAGCTAAGGAGAATGAAATACCTCTTCATTGCCATTATTCCCAGGTCCACCTAACCTGGAATGGTAGTACCTGTTAGGAAACACAAATTTTACACAGCATTTAGAGCAAAGACCACCCCAGAAAATAAGTAACTTTTGATGAAAATAGGTTCACAATAGAAAAAATAAATTATAAACATACACATATTCCACTGGTTATTCAGAAGTGTTTGTTACACATTAGTAAGCTTGGAGCATAGATGTAACTCATTTTTGGTCATGCTATTCCACATGCCCCCCTCCTTGTAATATTTAGTTCTTGTGTATAATAGACCTCTTACTTAAAGATCTGGGGAAAAGTGTTTTATACTCAAATAATTACAGTAAGTAGGAATAGTTACTTGAAACCATATAATTATGTATAAATTGATTAATTAATTACTTGAAACTGTATAATTTTTTTTTAAAGAGATTGATATTGAATAATCCAACAAGGGATATCATGCTGTAAAACCAATGAACTTGACTGTCCATCAGTATTGCACAATGTTACTGCATGTTATCATTATTGGAGAGACACTATCAATGATACTGAATGATAGCAGTAATCTTGACAGGGGTCTTTTTCTTAGAAATATCTACCTATTCAAGTCCCAACTACTTAAAAGTGAAAAAGAATGCTGAGAAATTAAAAAGAAAGGTCAGTAATATAGCTTGGGTCATCTAGCAAAGCAAATTATTAAGATGACCATAGTAAATGAGGTTAACAATAATTGATAAGAAATGTGAACATACATATATATATATATATATATATATATATAAGTAGTATCAAACGTTTCTTTTGTTGGTTAATCTGGTAAATGGCAAAGTGAAATCTGACCATTTTTGATAAACAATGGCTGAAGATCTTAAAGCAGTTCCAGAAATGCCAGGAATGCTTGATTCTCTATTCAGCAATGATATCAGCTCTTTATAGCATTTAAGAAAATCTGTTTATTCAGGCCTGAACACTCAATCTTTGTTTCAAGGATTGGTGTCTGTCTGTGAGAGGTGGGGGTCATTCCCTGCTGCTATCAACAGGTATTTGCACTCCACTTGGTTCAGGCCTGTACCAATGTCAAAAGATTATGCCGTGGGTTCCACTTCTTTACACAACAAATGATGGCAAGTACAACACCTTCTGTACAACTTGAATACCTATTGTTACAGATTTGCCAGTAAGATATATTCTGTATATCAGCACTATATAAATGGGTGGCATGTATACTGGTGCTGGTACACAAGTCATTGTCTGCCAGTACATGGCAAGTTTTCAGTTTTACATTATTGTAATGTGTATAAAATATTTACAATATGTATATAAAAAAAATTGTAAACTTTTATCATATTCATTATATTTTCCTATTTTTCCAGTGTAAATTACCATCACTATGGATATTCAAACAATTCTTTTAGGATCATAAACAAATAATATGGCCCAAATATTGAACCAGTTCATGGCACATTGGAAAAATACTCTGCTGGTACACAGATAGTTTGAGAAGCATTGCTGGATGTGACTTGCATTATATGAATTTCACTCTGAAAGCATGACAGATTACTGAAGTTAAGTAGCAATGAGCCTACTTGGTACTTAGATGGGTGACCACTTAGTTATAGTAGGTACTGTAAGGAACTTGAGGTCTGTGTACCAGACTAAGCAAAGCTTAGTAAATAAGAATATTCAGAATATATCTTTTTGCTAACCTGGAAAAGTGGCAATGGGCAACTGTGGTTTCAATTTTCTTTCTAATATTATTGAATGATTCTTATTAGATAAGGAAGTGTAGAGTCTATTAGATGAATGGATCTTAGGACATTAGAGGGATTCTATTTATTAATGGCTGTCTATAAATCGCCCTCACTTCATAAGTTTGTTAAAATTCTTAACTCCATTTCCAGAAAGCCAGAATTTATTATTCTCACACCTTGTTGGTGGAGCTTAGAAAACACTGACTGTAACTCCTAAAGCAGAGTAAAAGCCAACCCCCCCCGGCTTGGGTGTGACACTAAATTGCGTCTGATAATAAGGCTCCGGTTCTAGAGATCTAAGAAGTGTGGCATACCCCTTCATTGTCATTACTCCCAGATCCACTGACCCAAAGTGGTAGTACCTGTTAGGGTCAAATAGAGCTGTTTAAAAATTATTCAATTGAAATTGTATAACTGTGAATAAATAATTTGTATCGATAATTGTCACTTGATGCTATAATTGTTTATTAAGGATTATTATTAGTTGCTTGAAACTATGTAACTGTGAGCAAAAAATGACATTAAATAGAAATAGTCACTTGAAACCATATAATTATTAGAATTGGACACAAATATTTGAAACCATACAATTGTTTGCAAATTATTTGTATTTGATAGGGATACTTGATATTACATAATTGTATTCACCCCCACCCTAAAAAACAACAAAGAAAAACTCTTAAACTACACACAAAAATATAAATGTACAATGAATGTGATTCATTTTAGACATGAAATTTACAGGTTGACATGCTATTAAAATCAAGTGATTTAGGGTATTCTCTATCAAAAAACAAAACAAAAAATGAATTGAATGATACCCAGGAAATAACAAATATAGTTGAAAGATTTAACAGGATTGAGAGATGAGATAGTGGAGTTTACAGGTAAGATATGTTAGAGGCTAACACAATGAAGTCATCATGGAAGCAATTAGGAAGAGCTTTTGCTCATGCTGTACTTAAAAAAGCTTATGATATATGGTAATTTTTGTGGTGGTGGGGGGTCAAATTCTGGCCTATAATGTTTATATTCACTTAGTACTAATGTCCTTAAAAAAGACATGGAATCATCTATTTTCTTCATCTTTCCCTACCTGTTCACACTGGCTATAGGTCATTAGTAGAGCAGACTAAGATCTCTCTCAAATCTTGAAAAGCAAGTTTGAATTCAGTCCATCTGGACCACACACAAACACCCAGTAGAAACTACTTACTGTAATCACATTGGAACATAGGGCCTTATAGATCACAGTAAAGGGTGGATAATCTTAAACTTTAGGGTAATGATTTCCTTGCTTAGGTAACAGATCATTGTTAATGAGTTCAGTTCTTACTAGGTGCTCCATATTACTGGCCTTGGGCCAAACTAAAACTGCTTTGTAAATAACATTAAGGAAAGTGTATAAATATTGTCTACATTGTTATAAATTCAAAAGTACTCAATGATTTTTTTTTTTTTAATTATTATCCCTCAGTGACACTGAGAACTTCTGCTAGTATGCTTTAATTTTCAAATAGTAAGTCATTGATTCATTGTAAGAATTTCCAAATTTATGGAAGAACAACAATCCATATGGATTGGGTAACTGAGTTCGGAAAATAAGGACACAAATGCTTTTGATTTGTTCATGTTTTAAACAATCTTTAACCTTCGCATTTTTTATATAATACTTGTATATTATATAGTACATTTGTAATATAATACAGTCGCTATTCAGACTTAATCCTGGCATTTTCCCAATTCTGTATCCTTATGAATAGAACCAGTTGATGATTTCAAACAGATTTTTGTGATTAACACTTTCATAATTAATCAATTTCTAAGAAAAATAATAAATGCTGAATTAACACTTTCTGCATGGCTTGTAATATTCTCTCTCTCTCTCTCTCTCTCATATATATAGTGTGTGTGTACATAGAGAAATATGGAGTTAGTTGTCAGTCCATACAATGACTGACTGACCTATTAGTATACCAGAAAATTTCCTGCTTGGTCGGGTTCCTTTGATTACTCTCAGATTCACTCTGAACTAGGGGGATAGTACTTGTTAGGGCTCCATATATACATCAAATAGATCTGTTTGAAAATTATTCATATTCAATAGGACTGTGTGTGAAAAATAAGAAAATATGAACATGTAATGAAAGCAATTCTCAAACTTTAGGTATAAAATAACCTGAGATGTTTTTGACAAACTATTAAAATCAAACAACCAATTCCTTTTTGAAGCTTTAATTTTTTTAATTTTAAAGGATATTTTTAAAAATTTTGGCTTATGAGGTATCATATTTTGTTGCTAATTTGGACATCATTTTAGCTAATGTATTTTCTAATTCCCTATGTCAGTGCACTAGTCTGACTCTAGTATATTGGTGGTGCTTCTTGCAATATTGTTTGTTGCTTGTTTCTAGAACTTGTAAACATTGGCAAACCCTTGTGGGTTTTTTTTTTTTCTCCTGCATTTTTTTTTTATTATAACCGGTTCACATTTATCTCCAGCTATTGTTCCAAGGAACAAAAGAAGTGTTTCTCAGGGTGCAAAGCACAAGCACCGTACATTGTCCAATTCGTCTATTAAAGAACAGGTTAAACTTCTGAAGAAGAAAACAAAAAGATTGACACTGGTGTGTCTGAGAAGTTTGTGTGACTTGGCTCTTCAATGGTGTACAACATAAAGAAACATTGATCCAGGGTTTTTTTTCCTTTGAACAGTAGATCAAAAAAACAGATGTGCATTAAACTTTTTTCTTTTTTTTTTTATGGTGAAAAAATTGAAATGTTAAGAACTAGATAAAATTTCAGTTTCTTTTTATGTTTGTTAACATTTACTCCCACCCCTCCACCACAAGCAGGATGTGACACAAGGTCAATTTTTTAAGCAGAGTTTAACAGGCTTGGATTCAGTTTTTCTTTTAAACTGATGGCCATCCCAAGTTGAAAGACCCCAGTTTGCCCTACTACTTATCCATAGCTGGAAGGTGAATAATACTAACCTTTCACAAAAGTATTAGAGCTATGTGAATTGCAAGCAGTCTTGTCCAGGATTGTCCTCTGATTGCCATATTCATTTTTTTTTTTTTATGACAACCATTATGCTACACCCACCTCTTTTTTATGTTTATGGAGTAAGATCTCAAGGTCCTCAACGATCATAAGTATGCATAGAATGTGATATGATCTAGAATTAAAGATCTTATTATTACTGAGAAAAAAAGTTACAAAGGTTTTAGGTCAGGTCATATACTTGATGCAGAAACTCTAGTGAAATAAAAAATCTAATTTGTAATTAGGGAAAAAAGGGGAAAAAAACAAACAAAAAACACATTTTGTGCTAATAGCAAGAAGAAACA
Source organism: Sepioteuthis lessoniana (assembly GCA_963585895.1). NCBI lineage: Eukaryota > Metazoa > Mollusca > Cephalopoda > Myopsida > Loliginidae > Sepioteuthis > Sepioteuthis lessoniana. The sequence goes on from CAUZXS010000514.1 coordinate 9,355, forward strand.
TTGACTCGAAGTTTGTCTAAGAATTTGCTATTTTTTTGAAAAATGATATTGTAAAAAAATTTCATTAAAATGTTTTTATTAGAAAAACAAACTAAAAATTTTTTTTTCCAAATCCATCCAAAAATCTTAGATATAAAATTTTAAGAAATTTTTACTACTTATTTAATCAAAAATTGAAAAAAATAAAATTCCATTCCAAAAATCAGATATATGTAAAAATTTTGAAGGGTGTATATTTAGGCTGCAAGTTGTTATTAATGAAAGTTTTATTAAAGATGATGGAACACTGTTTATTATTTTTAATTGTAATTTTTCAAGTCGTCTTGTTTTTGTTGTGTCGGGATCCAAGTGGTAAAGGAATTGTCCTGTTTCTTCTGCCCAAGCACTTTTGAGATATATCACAGTTCACTGGGGTTTGTCACTTTCATAACTTTGGCAAAAACTTTTGGAGCTGCTGAATTGTGCCTAGCATTACCAAAATTTTTGACTTGGAATTTTCAGGTTTACATTGCATTTTTGGAAAATCATTTAAAAAGAAAGGTTTTGCTCTTTTTGTATCCTATTTATTCTTTACAGGCATCTGCATGCTCAAATCTTTTGAACAGGTCATTCACACGAGTCACTACATTCAGTAATTTTTAAGTTATAAAAATTTCATTCACACTATCAAATGAGTTACTTTTCTGCTGTTGGATGACAACAAAAACTCTGACTTTTGGAAATTGTTTGTAATATCTCTTGTGAAAAAACTCAACACGGTTGTCTATATTGTTTGCTATCTATAAAATAAAATTAAATAAATTAAAAAAATAAATAAAATGACTCACCAGAGTTGATATGCCAAGCAGCAAAAAATAACCTAACAGTTGTAACCTAACAAGAGGCTACTGAATGAGAAATAACCAAAATGGAGGTTGGAAATGAAATGGAAATCTTTATAACATTAACAAAATACAATACCTGGAAGTGGCATGAAGGTAAACCACTGCTAATGATGTACTACTTAATTAACATTATCTCCACCTCACTATAGTGTCCAATGTATTTATGTGGAATGGGACATACCCATTAATGTTCATAGGTTAGTGTTATATGCTGTACCTATCTAGTTGATGTTTTTGGTCAATGACTAAATTTTGACTGTTTAGTGAGATGTATAATCATTAGAAAATGTACACATTCCAATTTCAAAATTTGGATTCAGACTTAAAAATTTTGTTATGAAGAGTTTTCTAGTATTCTTATTATACATATATTAATTGATACAACAGCATTGAATAAATATATCATTTTATTTGCTTTTACTGTTTTTTTTTTGGGGGGGGAGAAAATCTATTGGCCCAAATAAGTGTGATAGAGATAGAAAGATGTGACCTTAGTAGTCCATATTACTTGAAAAAATTTTGGATCTTGTGCAATATACCCTCTAAAATTAAAAAATGTAAAACATGCTTTTACCTCTAAAACTTTAGTAAAACAGTCATTTCTAGAAGTACTTGTAAATAAAAAAATTCTCTAATTAATACATCTGTGTGAGATACTCCCCAGTTATATATATATATATATATATATATATATATATATATATATATATATATATATATATATATAATTGTAGTTGTGAAACTCTAATAGATTTTTTTTATTTTATAGTCAAACATACATTCTAGTCATTTAGTATGGTGCATTTGCCAACAAATCTGTTCTCAAATGCAGCATACCAAGTGTTACTTAAAATTGTGTTCTTAAAATAACTGGCATTTACGTGGTGCATTCAATATGTTTCCAGACTTTTTGTACAGGCATTTAGAATTGCCATAGACTCTTGAAAATTTAGTATGTTATTGCTATACATCTTATGAGATGACTGACCAATTTTTATGATTTCAGGTTCAAATGAACAGCTACAGCAGGAATTGGAACACACCCTACTAAAACCTGATTGTCACAGCTGGTGAATTTCAAAAATGCAATCTGGACGTGAGGAAGAACGATATGCAATAAAATTCTGTTTTAAACTTGGAAAAAATGCTATACGATGAACGTTGGATCTACTGCTACGACTCAAAGACCGAGAGACAGAGTTCCCAATGGAAGCATGCTGGCTCTCTCAGACCCAAGAAGGCCAGACAGAGCAAATCCACCCACAAACTTTTGATGATCCCTTTTTATTGACAGCACTGGCATGATCTATATGCACTGGGTTCCCACTGGACAGACAGTCAACAAGGAATACTGTGTTGAGGTTTTAAGGGAGTTCAGGATTAGATTCCCTCGGAAGAAGCCAGCACAGCACTCTTCAAATTGGGTCAGTGGCATTTCCACCAGGACAATGCACTAGTCCACAACGCCATCTTTGTCACAGACTATTTGAGCAAGATGGGCATCAAGACAGTTCCTCACCCTCCCTATAGTCCAGACTTTGCTCCCTGTGACTTTTGGTTATTCCCCAAGCTCAGAGGCTGTCATTATGAGACAATTGAGATGAAAGAGGCTGTGATGAAGGTCATTGACACGCTCACACAAGGGGCCTTCCATGGGGCCTTCTACAAGTTGTTGGAATGGTACAAGAAGTTCATTGCAGCTGGAGGAGATTACTTCGAAGGGGACTAGAGTTTCATATGTGTACTATTAATAAAAGTGCCCATATGAAAAAAGTCTGGAAACTTATTTAATCATCCTTGTACATCAGTGAATTGTCACTAATGAAATGTTTCTATTTCTTTATAGCCACATGCCTGCCTTATATCTTAGCCACCATAGTAGTTTTTACTTACTGATAAATAATTTGCATATGGATACATATTAGGTTATATGTAATTACCCAACCACTCACATAAGCAGGATATGACACAAGATCATTTTCTTAAGCAGAGTTTAATGGGTTTGAATTCATTTTCCCTTCTTGACTGATTTCCATACCAAGACTGAAGAGCCTAGACTGCTTTACTCTTTACTCATAGCTAGAGGCAGAATAGTTGGCTTCATAGCTTTCCCAAATGTATTAGCACTATGTGATATGCAAACAGCTTTGTCCAAGATTTGAACTCAAGTCAGTGTGGCTATTTCCTATTATGGTAACCATTAAGCCACAAACATATATCATATATAAACACATGCACAATCCAATGAATTTGATGTTAACATCTCATCACATAAATCAAATTAACATCATTGAGTTAATGATTCATTATTGAGAAATTGTATTCTGACTTTGTGTATAAATTTCATGAAAGTTCTATTCTTATTTAGTGTAGTGATGTCATTTTGTCAGTTAATTCAAATCTTGCTTCATTGAATTTATGCTTTGTTAGTGAAAAGTTGTGAATAAAAGGTGCATCTTGATCTGGTATTCCTATGATGTAATGGAAAACCTTACAGTCTGGTATTGTACTATATTGCTGAAATATTCTGGGTTACTTGGCTCTGAAATCATGCCTGAACCCAGTGTTTTGTTGGGCACAGTTTTTTTGTTGTTTTTTTTTTTTCTTTTTGTAGCTTATGTATACAATATGGTAATACTTAAGCAAGCATGCACACACTATAAGAGAAACATTTGGAGGTACTTGTGCTGTAAGAGTTATCATCATAGGAAATGGACACATCGACGAGAGTTTAAATTAAGGATGAGGCTGTCTGCATTTTACATCATTAATATCCTAAGGAAAGGTGTGCATTTACCTATTCCCCCCTCTCCCAACTATGGGTTAATTGTAGGACAGACTGGGCTCTTTAACCTTGGTATGGCAACTAATCTAGGAGAAGGAAAACTCCGAATTCAAACCAATTGTACTCTACCTTAAAAATAAAGAAAAACAAACAAAGCGGAAAAAAAAAAAACACGACCTCTCATATTCTGTATGTTCTGGAGGGGTTGTGTAATCATACATATATAGCTACTACTATGGAAGTTAAGATAATGTACAGGAAATATACTATTAAAATATATGAAGAGATAAAACAACTCTAGAGTTTCATGAAATCAATCATCAGGTGAGCTGCTTTTAATTTAATCTGTAAGCTCTCCAAACATAGATGATGCAATACTTACGTCATGTAGCACAAATTTTTTTATGTCACATGATTTAATCTGGCTCCAAATTACAAAGCAGATGTTCACAGGGACATTTTGACACCAACTCCGATCTTATTTCAAAAATTCTTACAATTAGGAAAATTTATGATGTTTAATTTTTCTTCCAAGCAACAATTAACATTGTTGGATCCCTCATGACAAGCATGCACTTTCTTTAATATCAATTTTAGATTCTCAGTTGTGTATTTTTCCTTTATACTAATAAATATATTTATTGCATAACATAGCTTTATGATTATCATTCTTTCCAGAATACATATATATAGTTGCATAAAACTTAAAGTAGCAATTATTATTTTATATATATACAAAAATTTTTCTCCCCAAAATATATCTATGAAATTTAAAGTAACAGTGATTATATCTTTTCTTTTCAGGGGCGGGGGATTATATGATATATATATATATGCAGTATTAAATCCAAATAAAAAATGAAAAGTTATCTGCAAAGAACTAATCACAAATTAAGATATCAAATCAAGGAAAAGAATTTTTCTATTTTTTTTGCTATTTCTGAGAATTTTTTTAGAAAATTATGACTTTTCACTGCAACTATCAAGGAAAATAATCATTTGTGTCTAAGCCATTAAAGTTTCATTCAAATATGTAGCAATAAAAAGTTTATATTATTTTTTTTTTGTGTCCAATACTCTGTGTGTGTATGTGTGTATATATATATATATATATATATATATATATATATATATAATATATATATATATATATATTATCCAGTTAGTGTCCAAGGACAGTAGGTGTGGATTGACGAGACGGAGAATATACCAACAATATTCTCCGCCGAAATAAATTTATTATGACGGCTTAACCGAGTTTGAGTCTCCATTTAATTGCACTATATATATATATATATATATATAATTTCATCCACTAACTGTTTCATTGTATTACAACTCTTATATATATGCCTGCATGACAAGTAACAGAAAATAGTTTTTAAAATAAACTTTCAATTTGTTAATGATAATAATTTATCTCAGACATTGAGCTTTAAGTATTGATAGTAATTTGTAAGAAAATTATACTCTCTCATATATATATATATATATATATATATATATATATATATATACACACTACTACTACTACTATAACTGCATTAATACTTTAAGTTACCCAAAAATAAATTTAAAGAAGTTTTTTTTAGTGTCTCATGTAAAAACAAGTTTATTTTTCTTCCCTGAATTTAAAAAAAGAAATGTTTAAGGCTAGCTTTTTTAGATAGCATATTAATAGATTTGTTGTATTGTCTCCTGTTATCTTTCAGGGTAATTGTATTCCTTCCTGTCAGAACTTTTAATCTTTCTGGTGTCCTTTGCAATCTTTCCAGAGAATTGGAAATTTCTTTTCATTAAAAGAATTCTGTAAAGACTGGAATAATCAATCCAAATGCAATTTCATAATTTTATCCTGCCAAGACTTTTTAATCTTTCTGGTGCCTTTTGCAATCTTCCACGGAATTTGGACTTTTTTCATTAAGAGAATCCTGTAAAGGCCAGAATGATCAATCCCAAATGTGTAATATCTGATGAATATGGAAAATGAGAGGAAAACTTCTCAGTCAAGCTGTAACAATATTTGCCTGCTCACTAAATAAACATGCAGACGAACCTGATGGAATATTACACCCTTTCTTTTAATTCTAGATGTTTCATTGATTGCTCTCTTCAGTTGGTCTAGTTGGGAGCAATAATTGTTCAACTGAACTGTTTGGTTTGCTCAATATTGTAGTAAAATACTCTCTTCTAATCCCACCATATATGTGGGTAGATCAACAAGTCCATTGCTTGACATATCATTATCAGTTTTTTTATTTGAAATTTTCATTATGCAATGTTGACAAGGAAGGAAAGTATGTTGAAAAAGTAAATTATTATCAAGGCGTGCCAACAGAATTAATTCCTTTGATCTCTTGCTATCTGTCCCCATTGGCTATCACACTTAAGTCCTCTAGATTGCATCCAATGTCTGCGTAGAGCTGATTAGTGTAAGTTTCTGCTGGTCAGCCAACACTGGTGTATCTATGTGTAGGAGTCCATAGGAGAACATCGCTTATGAGTTCATTTCTTCAGTTGTACCTAGTATGCCTTGCTCATACTACTTGCATGGTTTGTGTGATAGGAGGCAAGTGGCCTTACAGCTGCTGTTATTTTAAGTTGTGTCCAAGATTTGTTCAAAACAGTTTGCAGAATCCTTGTGTATTTCATTTAGCTTCTTTTTCTCCCAACATTTCATTGAATAACACTTAGTATTATTATGAAAAATAGATATTTGTTATGTAAAATATCTTTCCATAAGCAATGAAATTATTCATGTACCTATGACTACTGTATTACCTTTTGTTTTTTAATGAAAACTTTTTGGCTTAATTTCATACCTTATATTGTTGAGTGTTAAGCAAGGAGGCATCATGTACTATTTTTTTGGTCTTTGGTATGACTCGACTTAGGATTGAACCTAGGTCTCCAGAGCCATTGGCAAACATACAGCAATTTAGTTTAACTTAATTTAGCTTTTTATCAAAGATGATGATGATAATAATACCATGGGATCTGCCTTTGTGCTTTCCTTGATCATTGTAATTTTATTTTATTTTATTTTTTTTTTTTTAGAAAGAGAAATAAGTATTAAGTGCTAGTTATTACATAATTCCCTTGATTTATTATAAAATCTGTGATAACTGTTAACGACAATTTTTAGTGAATTATGAACTAATTTTACTGAGATAAATATATCTATAATTTTCAAAAGAAATTATAAAGTATATAATAATAATAAGGATAAAAATTAATATATTAATTTTAAGGGAGAAAAAAGATAAAATTTGTGTCTGAGAGAGTGCACAAGTGAAATGACCCCCTCCTTAGTTCATTATCATTCACAGTATGGGAGGATTAGTCTGGGAAAATTTTTCATTGGATTTAAGAACATTCATGTGGAGTAAGTGAGGAGTTGTGTGTTGTCATTTTTGAAATTTCATTATCATTTAAGAGAACAAGAAGGAAAAACAAACTGTATCAATTATTCAACATCAACCCTGGTCAATTGTGCTGAAATGACAGTTCTTTAATTTGATTGGTCAATTCTAGTGATGTCATTGTTGTCCATTCTCTCACACTTGTCTGTGCCACAATTCTTTCACAGCCTTACCACATTGATCAATTTTCCTGACATACCCATGCTCTTTGAGTGTCTCAGTGTGAAAGGAATATAATGAACCGAATTGACTTTTTCTTCCTAATTGTCTATTTCAGGAGTCACTTTTCTACTTTGTCAGGCTTATGTACACATGCATAAATATCAAAATTGTTGATGTTCTTTGTTGCATATTCATACAGATACTCAACTGCACTTTCAGCTGTCTAAAATATGCATGGGCTCACTGGCATGTGCATATACATTGTTTCAATATCAAACAAAGCATAATGAAGATGATAGAACTCAAAGCTGCTTGTTAATTGAATTACATTTAGCTCTACTAAAAAAAAAAAAAACTTATTCTTTTTATTTTAATGCATATTATCTATGTTTACAGCAAACAATGTGACCAGAAAGTGTCATCAAAAAGTATCAAGGCTGAAGCTTAAGATTTGAAAATATTTTCAAATTTAAGATGTGTGCAGCTGAGTAACTTACACAAGGTGTTTAAAAAATTGATATCATTTCATAATCTAATAACTTGACCAATTCTCATTCAAACAATCTCAACTTTTAACAGCATATGTAGAAACAACTCAAAATTTCATGTTTATTGTTTTTTCTTTCTTGGAATAGAAATGTCATTCACTGTAATGAAAAAGGCAATTAAACGTAATTTTTAATTGTTCCTACACATGCTGTTAAAGTTTGAGATCATTTGAATAAGAATTGGTCAAGTTCTTTGGATTTGATGTATCAGTTTTTCTGAAATAGTATGATAAACTGATGTCTAGACATTTAAAGGTGTCAATGACAATTGGGGGTATTTAAAAATATAAAACTAGTTTTATGTACGTTTTTATCAGCAGTTTTTGTTAAAGCACAGGTATAGTACTCTTCGTACTCGTCAGACTTTGTGTCATATAACTTGTTTCCTAAACTTAAAATCCATTTTAAGAGTAAGAATTGAAAATATGAATGATCTTAAAAGGAGTGGGTCTCAAAGTTACTTTGGCCAATGATAAACTAGCATTAAAGAGCATTTTGAAGAAAACTATTTTCATCTATTGTTTATTTTTGCTCTTGTTAATACAGCTTCAGTCTCTACTATGTGAACAACCATGCACACACACACGCACACACACACACACACACACACACATGTTAATACCCCTAGGAAAAGCATGGATTTATTTCCTCTGCCTCCAACCTATGGGTAAATAGTAGGATAGGCTGTGTTCTTTAGCTTTGTTGTGGCAACTTGTCTTGGAGAAAGGAAATTCTTAATTCAAACCATCAGTACTCTGCTTGAAAAATTGATCTTGTGTCACATCCTTTCCATGACAGAAGGGTTTAATGAGTACATAAAACTATATCTTATAATCTGGTCTTACTACATAATGGAAAAATACATTGCTATAGTGATAAGACAGTTTAGAAATTCAAATATATATGATAATTTCAATACTGGGTAGACTACAATACTTAATATCTGCCTTGCTTTTTATCATTTTCTTATTTTTTTCCTTTAATAACTTTTTATATTTCAGTTTTCTCTCTTAGATTATTTTCAGTTCTCCCTCTCTTTGTCAATTTTAGTTTTTAACATGGATTTTTTTCTCCTCATGGAGAAAATGAAGTGAGTGGGTGTTTTTTTATTTTATTTTTTTCTAACAATAATTGAGGTTGGGCTGTCTTGCTACAAGATGTAACTAATTGTACAAAATTTTAAATTTCTAAATGCCACTCACGTAAATCAAAATTTAGCAATTATATTTTTTGTTTCATGAAGCTAATATTGCTCAGTGTGTGTGTGTGTGTGGGGGGTGTTTAAGAGAAATATTTTAATATAACTGAGTGACACTTAGATTTATTAATGTTTTGTAAAGATTGTTAGTCCTAACTAAGCAATAATGCTATGTAATTATTTTACTTCTCCAGTTTCAAGAACTACTTATAAACCAAATTGTTAATGTTTAATTAAATGAGAATAATTATTTTAGCAAGACACTTCATTAATTTTTTTTTTTTTTAAAGGAAATTTAAATAATTCTGAGATTGTCTTGCAGCAACATGGCTTCTAGCATATTTATTACATGGGACAATGTTTCTCCTTGAATAGATAAACTTCTAATATTAAATCCTTCCTCCATCATCTAGTAAGTATGAATACTAAATTTGGTATGTTTATATTCCAAGTGCTTGTGTGAAGACTTGGTTAATCTGCCCACATTGTTTTTTGATCCACACAGCAAATTGGTTGCTAATCAGTTGCCAATCGAAAAATGGACAGATGAGACTGCACATTTAAGAAAGAAAAAAAAAGATTGATACACTAACAAAGAACAAACACTGATTTGTAATGAAACAATTTTTTTGTTTAGTATAAAAGTCTTTGAAATTGTACATGCTATCACTCTTCCCAGTGGTTAATCATTCATGTGACATGGAGGCCCACTCCAAAGTTTAACCATGAAATTCTTAGCATTCAGAGTCGCACTCAAGGCCTCTCACAGTATCATATTATGTTTAAGTTTCTCCCTGCTTCTCTACTTATTGGAAGTCTGGTACAAGGTTGTCTCAATCTGTCATATTATGTTCAGGCTTTTCTCTGCTGCTCCATTAATCATAAGTCTCATACAAGGCCAGGGCCCAAAGTTATGAATCTCATAGCTGCTTTTTATTGCTCTGCTCAGTAAGCAAATTTCTTGGTTTACATGTAACGCGGTTCCAATGCTGAGGTAGTGGTTTGGCAATATTAATAGTGTCAATTCCTCCTAATTTGGATTCCGCTAATTAATTCCACCCTTTCTCTTTGCCCCCACCTTCAGTGTTTGGTTTCCTCTTACCTTCACCAAGGGGAAGGTACCTCCTCCAACCCCTTTGATATTTTCATCTGGCTCTGTTCCTCTCAGTAGGTAGTTACTCCTATCATGTGATAAGGATGTCAGAGAATGTTAATTCATAAACAATTTCAAGAGAAAGGAAAAACCTTTCTCATGCACTTCGAATTTAGAAAAAAAAATTGTTTAAAAAAATATTTTAATTTCCCAGACAGCAAACTCCATTTAGTTCACCTGTCTGTCATCTCTGTCAGTTTTGACCCTTTGGTGAACTGTCTGCTGGTGCCTGAAAGTTAAGTCTGTTGTCCTGACCCCACTCAGTTGAGTGCTGAGAAATTGATGTACTCTTTCTGGCATTTTCGTATTCTAAACAAAATTCATTTTTTCAACTCCTAGTTAATCAAAACAATCCACACATCTTTTTTTATTTTTTATTTTGCAGCCAAATTGACTCCCCACATTTTTTTTCTTCTTACTCTTATAATTTACTGATTGATTCTTCTAAAATCCATTTCAACTATTTCCATTTATGATTTCTTTCATTTAGTTAATAAATTTACCTGGGCTGGCCCTTCAGCATCATATCTGACCATTTGTGAAGTATAGACAAATTCTCAATTGTTAGATATTGAAGGAAGAAAAAAAAATTGCTTTGGAAAGAATTTTTACTGAAGATATTTCTTTATCCTCTTTGAGCATTTTAGTATTATTGTTTTAACAAAAGCCTCTCTACAATGTACCATTTTTATTATATACAGAAAAACTGAATCTAATAGAATTTGATCTTTGACTCTACTGGCACAATTCTTTTAAAAGTAAACTGTAAAAATTAATTTTTTTTTATAAAGTTTGTTTTTATAATTTCTCATTATTTACCGCCTTTTATATATATATATATTCTTTTTTTTATTTTGTAGGTAAGTGCTCTTGGCAATATGTGGACAAACTGTGATATACAATTGGGTGATTCATGATGACAGGTAAGCCTTTACCAAATTAGTACTCTGTATTTCTTTAAAGTCTAGTTTAATGATCATCAATAACCACTTGCTCAGAATCCTGGCTACTATTTTAATAAGAATTAGCAGCAGCAGATTGTAATAATTGAGTTCTGTAATATGAACATCACATTCTCTGTGCATCTGTTTAGCTTTTCATATAACACAGCTCAGAATCTACTTTAGAAATGTTCATAAAGTTTTATATGAATTTTGAAATCCATCAATTTGGTCAGAAGAATTTGTGACATCCATTTTAATGTTGACTCTCATATATTTGAAATGGGGAAAAGAAGGAAGACTATCAAGAGAAAATGATGCATAAAGGAAGAAGTATTCATGGTGAAACAGTTATCATTGTAGAAGATGCACTCAGCAACCTGAGTTCAAATCCTGGACAAGTTTGATGAATCCAACTATTCTCCTTCCCCACAGTAAATAGCAGTGTAGACTCATTAACCTTTGTCTAGCAACCATTCTTGTAGAAGAAAAAAACATTGAATTCAAACCAGTTAGTTTAAAAATTGAATTTGGTCACATCCTGCCCATAACAAACGGATTGGATAAATACATAGAGAAAGAATGCAAGGAACTTGGATTTGTTCAGAGATATTGAAGAATAGATTATTCCCTATCCTGAATTTTAAACCCTTTCATCCTGTAAGCCCAGTATTTTGGGTTGAGTTGTTTTGCTATACACCACAAGCTTAATAATTCTGGTTCAGGGTGATACTCATAATAAAATCAGCAATAATATAACAACCATTCAAAACCTTTCTTTTAATAGAATGATAGGATATTTTGTACTGTGAAGTGGAATTAAAAATGTAGTTTTTTTTTTCCCCAGATACAGTGTATCTGAGGGTCTATGAACGAACTGGTTCAAAAGGTTAAATTGTGTTCTATCACATTATTTTCTTGGGACACATTTTAATGACCTGGCTCATGACATGTATATATATTTACTCAACCCTTTTACCATGACTAGGATGCAACACAAGTAGAATTTCAGATTGACTTTTTTACCACAGTCTCCGAAAACAATTTAATCTATCCTGAAATCTTTTTTTTTTTTTTTTTTTTTTTTTTTAAACTTTATCATTTATAGTTGTTTTTTAATTTTTTTCTATATTCTGTGTTTTTGAAATCTTTCATATATTTTTTGAATAAATAAGTAAAACTTCGGATTCTTAAAAAAAAAAAAAAAAAAAAGAAAATAAATATATTACAACTAGCTGAAGCCCATTAAAGGGAACAGAGAGACATAAAAGATTTTGTGGACGATGTAAGAAGAAATGTACAGAGAAGGAAAAATGGAGTGATGAACAAAAAATTAAAAAAATAAGTCATCCTGTGTATCAAAGAAAAAGTAAAATTTAGTATTTAGAGTTTGTTGTCTTTTTTAGATAAAATTATTCTTTTTATTTCTTGCCACTTAGTTTCAGCTCAGAAAGCAAGGTAAACAATTGTTTCAGCAGAGATGAGAACTGTAATCTGTAACCTGTTATTTAAAAAAAAAACCAACTTTTTCACATATTTGGATAAATTTAAAAAAAAAGAAATATCCCACATGATGTAAAAATCGGAAACTCTTACATCATTTAATAATCAGTTATTTCAGTAATTAAAAAATTGATTGTCACCGACAAGGGAGCTTGGTACCCCCCCCCCCCCGGGACAAATATTCTTGTGTCCTTAGACCAATGGAGCACCAATTATCTCAAGCCTTGGACACAGTCAATTTTTAAGTGGAGAACTGCTGATTTTGAATTCAGTTTTTTCCTTCTAGACTAGTTGCCTTAATTAGATTAAGCAGTTCAGTCTGCCCTAGTATTTACTGGAGGAGGGGCAGATGGATTCATGCCTTTCTCAAGAGCATTAGCACTGAGTGAAATGTAAACAGCCATTTCCTGGATTTGACATTTCCTCTGACAATAACCATTATGCTAAAATTGCTTCCTTGGCTTATGACATGTAGAACTTCTTTTTTTTTTTTTTTAATTTTTTTTTTTTTAGATATATAAAAAAAACTCTGATGTAGTGTCCTCATTTAGGTTTTTATTATAATATCAATGTTTCAGATGTTGTAACTCTCAGGCCTTCTTCAGGTAGTTGATAATCTGTGATTTTTAAATTGATTCCTTTATTCAACCAACTGAAGTAGATTGTTTTCATTTTCTTACTCCTACCTAGTGTACAGTATTGAATGAAAAAAAAAAACAGTTAAAAAAAACTGAATCATTTTTTTTTTATTATTGCCACTAATTTTAATGAAATGTTAATGGCTTAGATACACATTAGAAGTGATTATTTTCCTTGATTATTGTTGTCAAAGTTGAAAGCTTGACTAGGGTCACAACAAAAGTGAAATTGATTCAAAATCGTTTTTTTTTTTACTCCTAGAATGATAGATTATGTAAAACAGACTGGAATTCTCAGAAAAGTTTGTTTATGATAAATATTGTAATATGAACTGAGAATAAGAATGTATTGATTTGAAGGCTGAGTATCCTGATAAGAGGGTGACAAAATATTTGAAAGTGAAGTATATCACTTTGGCCATTGTCAGTTTAATCACCTGTCAAAAGATATAGGTTGGTATATGGTTAATGGAAAAATAATTCTGTTGAGAAACCTCAGGGAAAGTGGTGTAAGAGATAGGACCAATGATGACCTCTTGTCCCCCATTGAAAAATTTATTTTTATGATATAGTCAAGACAATAGGGAATAGTTTTTATGGTGGCTGGAAGTAATAGAGAAGGATCCCTTTTGAAGAAAAGGGGAAGGGGAAAAAAAGACCCCCCCCTCCAAAAAAAATTAAGATTTGGTTTTTATGATTATTAATTGATTAGCTTATTATGGAATTCCTAGATGATGCAATTTCAGGCCTGTGTCTGTGTAATGGTGAGAGAATGCTTCACCATGTGATTTTATGAAGGATCGCCTTATGGTAACAGTAAGAGTACCTTGACCAGTTGTGTCGTATGGGTGCCAGATATGGATTGATCAGGAAGAAGCTCCTTCAAAGAAAAGAAGACACAACCTAGAAGTTATCAGGGAGTGGAGTGAGAGAGCCTTACCCCTTTTAGATGGAATGGGGTAGGCCCCCTGAAACATGACCCAATAATGTTATCAAATGAACCACCTAACACCTGGAGTGTTGATATGCATGATCAATGTGCAATACATGTATTAACAAATGGTATTCATCACAGTAATGTGATTTTCAATTTCAAAAAGTAAGTTTTAATAAATAACTGTTCAATTATTCATTTATAATTTTTGTTTAGTTTTCATATATATAAACAATGCTATAGTGTAATGGTTACTGTCGTAGGAAATGGACATGGTGAGTGTAGTTCAAATCCTGAACAAAATTGTTTGTATTTCATGTAGTGCTAATACCTTTGGAAAAGGTATGAATCCAACTAGTCTCCCTTCAAGTATGGGTATTGGATTCTTTAACTTTGGTATGCAACCAGTCTAGGAGAAAGAAAACCTTGAATTCAAACCTGTTAAACTTCCCTTGAAAAAGAATTGATCTTGGGTTGCATCCTGCTTGTGCCACGGGGTTAGTAAATATAAACAATTTTGTGTATAATTTTTATAATAAAGCCAAAAATTTATTTCAAATTTTATTAAGTTTTCATAAAGGAGTGTAATTTGCCATGTATGTTCAAGTTTATGCTTGATTGTGAGAAATAAACGGCTTTCATGGATATGGAATAAGAAATTAAGGATAAATTGTTTTGTGACTAACAGAAGCATCCACACATACACAAACAATTTTTAAGTTTTCATTTTCATATAGCATCACTCAGCTTCTATTTTCTGCTGGGAGTGTATGCAAAAGTCTGAAATCAAAATCAATTAGGATCATTTTCTTAATTTTTCAAATTTTTTTTTATGTTAAAAAGAAATTGTGGCTGCAAAATGCTGTTATTTCAACTGGTAGTTTATAAGTTATGATCATTAGATTTTACCATTTTAAACTATTTTTTTCTGTACAAAACCAAAAATGTTTAAATTGATAATTCTCTTATTTTTTAAATTTTTTAAAAAAATTCTATTTTAATTATCAGAAACATTTCTCAACCTTTTTACACTTGAAATAGTTTTAATGTCTGAGAATCCCAACATATAAATTTTTACACTTGAAATAGTTTTAATGTCTGAGAATCCCAACATAAATTATTATATAAAATTAATATTGTATATTTTTTATTGTAGTTTACATGTAAACTTTTTTTTCCCCCAGATAACTGTTGGAAAAATAAAATTTGTCAAATTTATTGGCAATGAAAAAAAATATCATACTGCTCATTTATAAGTCCTCACACCTTTCACGCATGAAAAAAAAATCTGCCAACAAAAAATAAACATAAATAACCCATATCACATACGTATAATACATAAACAGAATGAAGGCAAATAACTTATAATTTATCAGTTATTATGAATATAAAATTACTCAAAAATACATTAACCTATTTATTACTGTTTCTTGTGCAACCCTTAGATTCTAAATAACACCAGTTGAGAAGCTGTCCTAGTTATTACAAAAATCCAATTTATAAATTCTTGCTTATAAGCTTGAATATAAAAATGTAGTCTTGACTTTCATGTTTTGAAATGCTCACACACTAACTTAGGAAATAAATAAATGAATAAAAGTCAGATAATTTAGTAAAAATCCTAAAACTGCTGCTTTGTTCTTCTATTATGACTTATAATTACAGTTCTCTGGTGTCTGAGACAGTTTTCAAAAGAAGAAATAACAAAGACAATTAGATGTAAATATTGTGCTTAATGCAAATATACATCAGGTTTTGTTTTTTATAAGAGTCACATGTCAGCAAAGTCTTGTTCATGTTTGGACTTAGCAGCAGACAAGATGCAGTGCTTGTATAGAAATTTCAACTGCATTGTAATCAAAGAAATTTTATGTGATTACACTTCTTCTCCTTGAAAGGAAAACTTTCAAATGTTACAAATACTAAACATTACTATAATGCACCTTTTGAATATATATATATATATATATATATATATATATATATATATATATATAGTTAGTCTCTGTCAATGCAGCAGCAGTAGTAATAGCAGTAGCAGGTCAAGATTTTCACCTGTTGAGGCCCTTCCCTAGAAAATTTTGGTAAAATATTTTTTCATGTTAATGAAAGAAAATATATACATAAAATTTTTGGTAAAGAATAAAAACCAATAATGAATAAAAGAAATATTTAAAAAAAAAAGCCTTAGGTCATATGTCCCTCGACTATAGCTTATTTAGCTTATAGATTTATGGATAAGTCCAGCACTCAGTAGCTGTAATAGTAATACTTATAATTTTATAATAATCACATAACCCTTATTTTCTGTCTTTTTCTTGCTAAAATTCTCATTGCAACTTTGAAGGCTCTTCCATCACACACAATCTATGAGTGTCCAACAGTTCAGTTAAAAATATGAACTGCTAAACTGCTTATTTTGTTTGTGTAGAGCCAACCACATTTTTTGGATGAGCTGATTACAAAAATGATGCACCACTTTGGCACAGATCCTCTTCATGTTTGGAATTCAGTTTTTCCTTTTGCCTTACTAAGGCTAAAGAGGTCAGTCAACCCTACTATTCATCCATAATTGAGGGCAGAAGAGATGATTTCATGCCTCTCTCTCAAGAGCAATAGTGCCAAGTGAAACAGCATGACTCCTTTCTAAATAGAAGCATCAATATATTCATTGACTGCTGTTACAGTTGTAATGAAATTACAGTTCATCTCAGTTTTCAGTAATCATTAATTACCACAAAGTGTTTTTTGTATTTTTTATTTTTTTCTAAACCAAATCTTTATCTCAATGCTCCAACATTGTTTTAGTTCACTCATGTTGGTTTGTTTTATATATATATATATATATATACACACACACACACCTAAAATGTTAAAATTTTTGAAAATTATGTTGTCCATAACTTTTACATGTTATGGTAGCCTGATTATTAGTAATAATGCACTGTTGTTGTTGTCTTTTTTTTTTAAGTAGGGGTTTAAAGGGTTTCTTTGTTTTCACCTCCCTTCCCCTCCATTTTGATACTTTTAAAAAGTTATTTTATCTAGAAAGTAGGTGTTTAGTGGGGTGTATAAGATAGGATAGAGAAAGGAAAAAAGAATTTTTTTTCTCTCTGCAATCCCCTTCTCATTTTAATGTTACTTTATTATTTTTTTTATTTTTGTTTTTTTAGATAGTGCTGGGGAGGGAATTATGCAAAACTGGGAGCAGATGACATGAGAGAAGTTAATTCAAATGACAAAACTTTGGTTCTAGCTCTCTGATTCCAGTATGCACTGTTTTTCCTTCAGGCATTTTTTTTTCATCTCACTTCTCACAAATTATATGAATTGTTTAATAATTATAAGGCTGACAATTGAAACTGATGTCACTTATGTGGCATTTTACTATATCTCTTAGTTGCTCCTTCTATCACAAGCTCAAGGATAGTTAGAGCTCAAGCAACCAAATTTTCTGTGGTTGCTAATGTTTGGGGGGGGTACATGAGCATGCTTTTAGAATATTAGTTTTTAATATTTAAAGAACTTCAGTTTTGTGTAAGAGGTTTCTTGTACTATGCTAAACTGGACCCTTAGAGAATTAATAAATCTACTACAAATGATAAAGATAAAGATTATCATTTAAAAATTCAGTGTATTATATTTCCTGGGATTTTTTTTCAAAATAATGTTAGTTATTCTATAGGGATTTCATATAATATATATTTTTTGTTTTGAAAGATGCTTTATACCAAAATTATTTTCATATTGTATTGATAGAAATAAATTTCTTTTTATAATTCACCCCCACCTCTCTCATCAAGGATGGCTTGAATTATTCCTACCAAATTTTCTGTGATTACTGATGGAACTCCACAGCATAATAATTTTTAAATAGTCCAAATCTTGAGTTTTTAGTTAGGAGTTAGGAGTTGAATTTCTAATATTTGTATAATACTTAACTAGGTCCTTTGTGAATTAATGATTACTGAACTATAATTAATTAATTAAAAATAAAGAATTTTAAAAACATGTAAGAATTAGGATTTTTTAAAATTCTGTATATTATTTTTATCGAGGTATTTGTGGTGTGATGGCTATTGTTGTAGTAAGTGAACTTGGCTACTCGAGTTCAAATCCTGAGTGTGGCTCTTTGTATTTCACATAGTGCTAATGCCTTTGTGACTAGTGGGAATCCAACTATTCTTCCTTTAGCTATTGGTAAATAGTAGTGATGACTGTGCTCTTCAACTCTGGTATGCCAACCATTCTGGGAGAACAAAAAATCTTAATTTAAACCAGTTTACAGGGCGAGTGACCAAGGAGTTTAATTCACAAAATTTTAAGATTCTGTATATCTCATAGTTTATATTTTTATCTTAATTTTTTTCTTCTTTTTAACACATTAGAAATGTCATGTTCAGTGTAGACACATGGCATTACAGTTCAAATCTTCACTTACCAGCTATAGGTAAATAGTGGGGTAGACTGAGTTTTTTTAAAGCTTTGATATGGCAACCAGTCTAGAAAGAGGAATACTCTGAATTCCAAAAATTTACCCCTATGTCACATCCTGCATGTAGCAGAGGGGTTGGGTAAATACATATTAGTTGTGTAAAACACTGTTCTGACAATAAACTGCTGTTAGTTTAAAAAGGATTCAATATATAACTGCCTGAATATCCTTGTGCTTCAGGTGAATGGTTTGATAAACCCATAAATTTGAATTTCTCTTCTTTCAATGTTTTAAGATAGGTCTTCTTATAGTTTATGTTCTGTTATAATTCAGGTGCCAGGTTTGTAGCAAGCCAAACACATTAAACCATGCTTTTATAACAAACATGTAGACTCTTCAATAAAATTAAGTGAGATTCAAACAAAAAGAAATAAATAAAAGAAAAAAGTTTTTTTATTTATCTATTTATTTATTTTTTTAATTATTTGATAATGCTAACCAAATAACTGTTCTCTCTATGGGGCCTAGAATATGCCAACTTCATCCTCTACAAAGGGCTAAAACACCCCCAAAAATGGGTGTCTTGGATATAACACTAATCTGAATCTCGTGGTGAGGCTCAAGTTCCAACCTGAAAGTCCAGTTTGGTAGTACCATTTATGGTCCCACGTTTAAGGATCAAATAGATATGTTAGAAAATGATCTGTATTATATAGGTATTCTTGTGACCATATTACTGTGTGCAATTATTTGTATTACATATAGTTACATGAAGCTATAATTGTTTACAAAGGATTTATTATCAATTACTTTAAATAGGAGAATAGCTTGAAATACTTGAAATCATAATTGTGTGCAAATTAGACAGGATGACTTGAAATCATGCAACTGTGCAAACAAATTGTTATCATTATTATTGAACAGGAATAGTTACTTGAAACTAATTATTTACAAATGAATAATATCATCAGTGAAACCATATGCTTTATGAAAAGCTTATAAGCTTTTCATAAAGCGTATGGTTTCACTGATTAAAATAAAAATAAATTAAAATAAATTAAAATAAATAAAAATAAATTAAAATTAAAATAAATTTTTGGCTTAATGATAAAAATCATATCGAAAATTATTGTTTATATATGTGAAAATAAATCTCTAAAATTACAAATGAATAACACAGAACAGTTATTTATTAAAACCTGCTTTTAAAAATCCTTTTGCAAATTTGATATCTTATGACTGTGATAAATGCCATTTGTTAGTACATATATTGTACGTTGATTAATATACACAACAAGTTTTAAGCATGAATAGAATTATAAAAACATGCATAAATTATAAACATAGATAAAATTATAAATAGATATGTATAGATTATAAAATAAAAAAATGCAAATTAAAAAAAAACAAGAAAAAAAAGTAGGAGACCTAAAGGGTTTACAAATATCAGTAGAATCCCATTGTAAAAAAAAAATTCTCTCAGAGAGTATATATATATATATATATATATATATATATATATATATATATATATATATATATATATATATATACACACACACCCCAAAAAAAGAAAGAAAAAATGCGGCTGTAATGGATAGAATAGAATATAACACTGATTTTACTGCTTCAAAAATCCAGGTTTTTTTTTCTTTCCATATTATAATTTTTATGAATTATAAATTTATATACAAAAACTAAATTACAAACCTAGAGATAGATTTATAGACATGTCTTTTTATTTTATTTTATTTTTTAGAATTACATGCTTGTTAATTACTGTTAATAAATATATCTAAAATATTTACCCCCCCACACACACGCACAAAAAAAAAGAAACTGCATTTTCTTTAAACAGTCATAGATTCTCTATAATCTTTGAAGCTTTAATGTATACACTCAAAGAATATCTTAGGAGTTGTTACCTTCCTGGTGCAACTGAATCAGGTTCTTTGATGGGTGGGTGAGGGATTAATGTTTTTTTTTTTCCCTCTCCATAGTTTCAAATAGAAATATATTTAGTTTTCTTTTTATGCTTACAGCTATTTAAAACTAGCACTTATATATATGACATTTTTGCAAGACTGTATATGATTCATGTAGACATTGGTATTTTTACATACACATGTGTATGTGTGTACAAATTTTATTTATTTGAATCTTTTCTTACAAGTCCCAGAGGATTGAAAGCATCATGTTGCTTTTGTCTACTTTTAACTGTATTCTTGTGCTGTTTCATGGATGGCTTGGATTTCTCAAGACAGATCTAATCCACCAGAGACTCTCTCTCTCTCTCTCTCGTTCTTAAGGATTACTCTCCTTACTTTCATCCTCTCTTTCTCTTGTTACCATAGCTTTCGAATGCATGATGCTGGATTTTGTTTGCTACAAACAAACCAGTCAACCTTGAAGTAATATTACTTGTCATTGAGGTTTTATAGTTTTCTTAGTTGTACAGATCATCTATTCTACCCTGCTTCCCCTATTATTGTCAAAGCCATTTGATTTGTCTCAAAAAATGTATCTTTTACCTTTTCTTTTGGTAAAGGGAATGTTTACCTACTTTAGAGATTTAAAAAGGGCAAAAAACCTACTACCTTCAAATTTGACTGAAATTCCTAAATAAACATTGTTACAAAACATTCACACATTTCTAGGCTTAAAGTTGCATGCAGTAAGCAAATAAGATTCATTTATATTGTGTGTATGACCACTCACCTTCTATCGCACAAACCATCCAAGTAAGATGAACAAGATATGTTTAGGCACTGCTGGAGAAGTAAGGACAAACTCATAAATGATGTTCTCCTATGGACTCTTATACACACACACACCAATGTTGGGTGACAAGTAAAAACTTACATTCATCATTTGTGTGGGCACTAGATGCCATCTAAAGGACTAAGATTGATGGCAGATTGACATGGGTGGTGAAAGAATCAAGAGACTCCATACTGTTTCAGCATAGCTTCGATGATATCAATATTGCTGGAATTTTATTAAGAATTAATGAATCGAAAATGCCATGCTCATGTTCTTGCTTGAAATATTTGAATGAAACAAACTTGGAGGATTATTTATATCAAGTGCTTAACCATATTAAATACAGGTTTTAAGATGATCACTGATGTTCATAAAGTACTTTGCATTAAAATCTTGTTTATGTCTTAGATAATAAGAGATAAGAGGCATGTTTAATGTAAATAGTTATTGTCATAGGAAACGGAATTGGTGATCCAAGTTCAAATCCTGGATGAAGTTGTTTTCATTTCACTTTGTGCTCAGGCTTGTTTAAAAATGTTATCAACAAAATGTGTTTCCAAATCATATATATTTAATATATATGAACAGGATTTTACATTAAATAATTTGGAAGGGTTGATATACGATAAAACCCAACAAACCAAATATAATGGAATTAACATATTTAGATGTTCTCTTAATTTTTTTTTTTTTTTTTTTTTTTTTTTTTTTTTAGATTTACTTGTAAATATACTAATTATAGATAAGATGCCAAACATTTTGTCTTTATGGAGTATTTTTTAAACTAACTAGATTAAATTAATAATATAGTTTCTTTCCAAGTCATGCTGAGAAAAATATAGAATACCCAATGCTGAGGAAAAAATTATGAAATTCATGACCAAAAATTAGAATTGATATTTAGTTGCCCCTCCTATTACGGATACTACTGAAGTGTACTATTCACCTTAATTAGAATTTAATAATGAGATATTTTATCATTAATGGCACTAAATCACTCTCGCATACAATTGGCCTCCTCTTTTATTTTGTTTTATTTATTTATTTTTAATATCGAAATAGGGTTGTTGTTTTTTTTGTTTTTTTTTGTGGTGGTTATGATTTTGGATATACTTTGCATGTACAGTCCATCATTGAGGGGTAGGACTATCCTGGAACCTATTTTATTAACATGTTCTGTTGGAAGAAAAGAGAGATAAGTTGTAGATGCAAAATCTTTATCATGAAGCGTTTTGAAACAATCTGATTGACTAAAATATTCTAACTTTACATTTGGAGTTTTGCTTGTTTATTTATTCATTGAAAAAAAATTTTTATATTTGGTTTATATAGAAAGTACAAATTATAATCCAAAAAGTGTCTTCAATTTTCTTTCTCTCTCTCTCTCTTAAGTAACCTAATTATCTTAATTATGAATCAGCCAATCATTGGAATTGATTTTGGCTTTTTGTTCCTTGGGTTGGGCTCTCTCTCTCTCACTTGCTCTTGCTCTCTCTCACTCACACACACACACACACACACACACACACACACACACACACACTTAGTATATTTTCATATATGGTTCATCTGAGTCTTTGGCAGAAATTATTTTTGTCTTGGTTTCTTGCCAATTTTACTTTTGACTTACACCTTCAATCCACATTATTATTTACTACTAAAAAATAAAACTTGATACAAATCATTATCTAACATTCTCTTGAAAAAAATCTCTATATTCATTTTTATTTATCCATTTGTATTCTATTTAACTGTAAGAATTATTTGATTACATGATTTATATTTGGTTAGATTGTACAACTGTTTTTTCATTTTCTAAAGGCAACAAAAATACCATCTCTCTCATCATATTTGTTATATTAAGTATATGAAATTTTCATACAAAGTTAACAGCTATTATGGAACCGATATTACTTAAGTCTCAAAAAACTGGAATTCTTCTTCTCATGATCCTATCAGTCTTTTTGGAAAAGATAAATGGTACTTAATTTATAATTCTGTTATAGTTGGTACATCTATTCTATGAAATTTATGTATAAATCCAACAGCTATTATGAGATGGAAGTAGTATATTAAGAATATTAATATTATGCTGGTAACAGATAATTCTTAAAACTTTTGATATTCAGTGTTATATGAAATAGATTTGGAGATTTTTAAAAAAATGTATCCATCAAATGCTTGATGGAAAAAATGTGGAATGAAAAAAATTATAAAAACTTAGTGAAATGAATTAAAAAAAACCCAAAACAAACACTACCCCCATAATGATTGGTACATTTAATATGTAAAATTTAGATGTAAATAGAATAACTACTATAAGACTGGTATTATGAAATAAGCATACAGATAACATAATACTACTTCTGTCCTATTGGTACATTTATAGTATGAAATTGATATATACGAGGATCATTAAATAAGTTTCCAGATTTTTTTTAGTATGGGCACTTTTATTGATAGTACACACGAAACTCGAGTCCCCTTCGAAGTAATCTCCTCCAGCTGCAATGCGCTTGTTGTACCATTCCAACAACTTCTGGAAGGCCACATGGAAGTCCTCGTGTGAGCGTGTCAATGACCTTCGTCAAAGCCTCTTTCATCTCCTCAATTGTCTCATAACGACAGCCTCTGAGCTTAGGGAATAACCAAAAGTCACAGGGAGCAAGATCTGGACTATAGGGATGGTGAGGAACTGTCTTGATGCCCATCTTGCTCAAATAGTCTGTGACAAGGATGGAGTTATGGACTGGTGCATTGTCCTGGTGGAAATGCCACTGACCCAATTTGAAGAGTGCTGGCCTCTTCCGACAGAATCTCTTCCTGAACTCCCTTAAAACCTCAACATAATAACCTTAACCCTTTGGCCAATCAACTGTGGTGTATTGACTTCCTTACTCCTCCCACACCTCTCATCATCCCTCACAGACTCCGTGCCTTCCTTGAATCTCTTATGCCACTCAAAACTGATGCTCGATTCTTGCAAGATGCTCCAAAAGCAGTTTGAAACATTCCATACGTTTCTGTGGCATTTTTTCCAAGTTTAAAACAGAATTCTATTGCATATTGTTCTTCTAAAGTGTCCTCACATCCAGATTGCATTTTTGAAATTAATCAGCTGTGACAATCAGGATTTAGTAGGGTGTATTCGAATGCCTGCTGTAGCTGTTCATTTGAAGCTGAAATCATAAAAATTGGTCAGTCATCTCATAAGATGTAAGGAATAACATACTGAATTTTCAAGAATCTACAACAATCTTAAATGCCTGTACAAAAATAGTCTGGAACCTTATTGAATGCACCACATAAATGTAGTAACTATTATGGAACAGCTAGTGCTTATTTGCAGTATATTAATGCATACAAAATTCTTAATTTCTTATACACTTTTGAAAGTACCAATAATGATAGAAGACATAGTGGTTGTATATCTTATGCTGGGAGAAACTGTCATGCAATCCCAGTACAATGAACTATACCCTTGCTGAAATAGGTTTTTCATATAAAATATTGTGAAATAATTTTTAAAAATTTAAAAAAAAAAAAAATTAAGTTTTCTGTTTTTATTAAGCAAGAAATGTTATCTATTTTTCAGCACCACGATAAATAAAGCCAGAATAATATTGTGTGTATGTATGTGTATATATATATATATATATATATATATATATATATATATATATGAGAGAGAGAGAGAGAGATGGAGTGGGGGCAGCATCCAAATGAGTTTAGGAGGGCACTGTATGTTTCCCAATAACTTTTGGACCAATCTGGGCTAGTGAATGATCAAGTGATGTACACAAAGACAAATCATATCTGTGCACATTAAAGTAGGTGAAAGAACAAGTGGTTGGGGAATTCACAGAAGATTAAAATTTTTACTGGAGGAATGAAGACTGGAGGAGCAGCATGAATGTGTTTTGAGTTGTTAGAGATTCATTTGATGACTTGAATTGATTGAGGGCAAAATATTTAATCAAACAGGTATATTGTGTAAATGTTGTGTACTAACATCTTATGTGGCTCTACTTCACAATATATAGATACTTAACCCCCTCCCCTCATATTTCCATCTGAATATTGTGTAAAATACATGAAACTTAAAGTAACAGACTTATAGTGTCCATAATTCTACTTTTTATACCTGCTCTGTCATAAGAGCCCTGAACACTCTTTTTATACAAAAATTCTTATTTGCAGTTCTTCTATAACTAGTATAAATGTTTTGGGCTTAAAATATATAAGAAAAAAATCTTAGTGTACTTGATACTCTGATTAAACAGAGTTGATTTAAAATGAAAAACTATTAAAATGTTCCCAATATTAAATATTGTTAACCGAGTTTTATATTTAATAACCTGTATTGAAAAGTTTTGAAATCTGCATATTTTGAAGAGCATTTTATTTTCTCTTAGTTTTCTGGAATATTCATAAAAATAATGTGCTTATATATGCATGTCATCAGTTCTGCCATCATCAAGTCGCACTTATAGCACAGATTTCCATGACTTTCTCTCACCATTCATTCCTATCATCCATTGCTCCTGGCAGGTCTTCCAGACTACATCCTGTGTCTGTACAGAGCTGTTATAGGTAGGTTCTTGTGAGTTGGCCAACTCTGGCACATCAATGTGAAGAGGTCCACTAGAGAACATCACTTATGAATTCGTTCTTGCTTCTCCAGCAGTGTCCCGCATGTTTGATTCATCTTATTTGAATGGTTTTAGAGATAGGAGGTAAGTGGCCGTACAACTGCTGTTTTGTGGGATATTGCCTACAGGATTTATTCAACATAGCTCATAAGATTCTTGTGCAGTTCCTGTTACTGCCATAGTAGCATATTTCGTTTTGAAAGACATAAAATCAAAATTTGGATGATTGCTTAACCTAAATTATAGATTCTACAGTCTGCTAAGAAGAAATTAATTCCAATTTCATTAAAGATATCGGAAAGATTATCTTATTAGTTCCTATTTGTACCTGGCTATTAAGCATAATGATAAAAAGTTTTCCATATGCTATAATTAGTTGTGATTAATACACATCCCTAATTTTATGTTACAAAATTCTGGATAAAAACATCTCTTTGTATAACATGCATTGATTCTTAGCAATTTGTAGCAGCTAAATTTCAACTAAATTTAATGTTTGATCAATCTTTTAATTTAGTTTGTATCAACTAAAAATAAAAATTTACGTGGTTTATATAATGTTTTGAAAATCAAAATTTATACTGTAATTAAAGCAAAGAGAAGGACATTTTCACATGAAAATAACAAACTTGTAGCAAAACTAAGTTTTCAAAGATGAAACAAATTATAAACAAACATGCATTCCAATGGCTATTTCTCTGTAGTGGCAGAAATAGAAGTGTTTGTTACACATTATTTAGTTTGGGCCATAGATATAAGTTACTTTTGGTTATCCCATCCTGAATGTTGTGAGTTATGTAGCTGGAAAAAAGTTAATATAATTCTTATATGCACCCCTCACTTTTAGTAGGAAAAATGCTAAACTGAATTGCTTGAGATGGGACTTTTTTGATATTGAAACTGTACTTATGCTAAACTGAATTTTTTGAAATAGAACTGTTTTGACATTTCACTCTGTGTAAACAAAAAACTGTACTTATACTAAACTGAATTGTTTGAAATAGAACTGTTTATATGTTTAAAAATGGATTTGACATTAATAACCTACAATAGTTGATGTGCCACCAAACCAAACCAAATCCACTATGTTAGTTTATAATTTTCTTTCTCCTAATGTCAGCTTATATTCACACCAAGTTTGTTCCTTTTTTGTGTGAACATATCAGTTTGTTTGCTCTAAATACTGTGTAAATTTTGTGTTTGAAGACATGCACACTACATAAATTCTTTATTTTTAGGCTGTACGAATGTATTAAAAGTTGAATGGATGTTAAATTTTGGTTCAACAAATTCTAAAAAGTCAGTACATATTATACACAAGAATGTTTCTTTTTTTTTCCCTTTTTTCTTTGAGGAGGGGGTTATACATGAGTGTGTACTATACCTGATTGATTATGGTATATACCTAAATTTCAAGTGCAAGATGAGTAAATGCCAGTCGTTTTTCATGCTATTTTAATGCATTTTCTTTGGTTATTTATTAAACTTAACTTGGGTCTGCCACACAGAAATTTGGATTACTTAGAGTAACTGCTGTTTATAAGTAGTCACCCTCTTCAAAAGTGAACAAACACATTGCAGCTTAACTTCTAATGGCAACTGGCACTTTGTTATTAGACCATAACTCGATGCTTTTGGTTTTAATGATGGTTTTCATTAGAAATTTAAGTTGTTTTTCAAATTAAATGAAATATACTTTTTAGTTTGGTCATGAAGATAATGGGGTGATCGTTTATTTATTGCCAAAATAAGGGTTTGATAATGATTTTTCTTCCTTGAATTTGAAGCTTTTTCTTTAGTAAAATGGAAAAACCTTTTTAGATAGATTTTAAGATTAAAAAAATTTTTTTTTTTTTTTTAAATGGAAACCAAATGCTTCAGATATTGCCCTAGAAAATGCTCAATCTTTTCATCAAGTAAGATATTCATTCTGTGTACTTTTGAACCAAACTTATGGTCTTATTAACTAATAATATTTCTTCCAAATTTACCCATCCCTTGGAGCTATATGGTGTGAAGATATAAAGAAAACAAGGATGGCAAGGTGAAGAAAGGGTGTTGCAGAGTATTACACCTATGTAACCTCCTGTCTCAGCTTTAGTGAATTAATTACTCTTGAATTAATTATCATTGACAAATTAATTCTCTACAAATATTGTATCTCCATTTCACTCTTTATATCTCTTCTCTCCCTACCACCCTTAAGCCTGCTAAAATTCTAGAACTGTTTGTTTTGAGCCAGAAACTCTTTTACTTGCCACCTTGGTGCCATTCACTAACATTATTCACAAAACTAATAGCTTCTCTTTGAATGAAAACAATGCCAAAATTAAGCAGAGTATTTATGTTTCATTGTGATATATAAAAGAGACTCTGCATTATATAAATGCAGTTCTAAACAGCTTAACTTTACCTTGTTTGGCCAGGTTTAGAATAAGCTGACTGTACAGTTCTAGGGAGTGTGGAGAATCTCTTCATTGCCATTACTTTTGGGTTCATTCTGATCCAGAAAGGTAGTATCTGTTAGGGTCTACTTGACTTGGGTCAAGTAGATCTGCTTGAAATTGATTTGTATTTGATAGGACCATGTGCAAAAAAAAACCCTCTTAAATAACTACAAAAATAATATAAATATGAATGTACACTGAATGTGATTCCCTAACCTCTAAACCTGAAATAATCCTAGATGAGTTGACATGCCATTAAAATTAATCAGTGCAATTAAGGTGTTTGATTGACTGATTATTTCTTTTTGCCTCCAATTTTCTATCTTTTCTTCTGATTCTTCTTTTCTCTTTGTTCCTTATACAAAGTTTATAGCCCAGTCGACTGGGGCTGTAGAATACACAAACTGCACTTCTGCAGAGGAGTAAGACCCTCCAGTAAGTGTCCTGTTATATGACACTAGACTATCTGGTGAATGTGGCGTACCCCTTTGTTACCATTACTCCCAGGTCCACTTTGACATGGCATAGTAGTACCTGTTAGTGTCTCATCAATGGGTTAAATAGAACTATTTAATCATTTATTATACTTGAAACCATTTTACTGTGTGCAAATGAATTAATAATATTGAATAGAATTATAAGTGTTGTATAGCAATACTTGAAACCATTCATTGTCCTGGGTATGACAATAAGCTACATCTGATGGTGAAGCTTCAGTCTGGGATTTTTAAGAATGTTACCTACTATTTGTTTACAAATTATATATATATAAACCAGATTTGGCATTAGATAACCCAGAATGGTTGATATGCCATAAAATCCTACCAACCAACTATATACTAAGTCTACACAAATATCAGGTTGACCTCATATCTAACTCTTGTTTCTTCTCACTATTGTTACATTGATGCTTTAATTAATTAAATTATTTTACTCTTTTAAATAAAAATTCCATAGAATGACAGTCTTACTGAAAGGGGAAAAAAATTTTTAAGGATGAATTGTTGGAACCTTGAGCTAACAATTCTTCAATAATGTTGACATTTTTAACAGGTTTGATATTTAGTTGATTGTGGCAAATTTTCAATATCTTTACAGGTATTTTATAAATTATTAAAATGTGAATTATGACTATATCATAATGATCTGATTTTTGTATGTATGGTATAACACAACAAAAAGAGCCTGTGTCAAGATTTTTTTTATATTGTTAAATTGTCTGAAGAGGATAAACAAATGTCTAATCTAGTTTGCAACTGAAATGGTTCATTGTGCTAAAAATGGAATCCCCATTCATTGCCATTACTCCCAGGTTTACTCTAACCCAAAGTGGTAGTACCTGTTAGGGTCAAATGAATATGTTTAAAAATTATTTGCATTTGTTAAGAAAACTTTATGCCATATAAATGTAAATTATTTGTATTAAGAATAGTTACTTGAAACTATAATTGTTTACTAAGGTATTATTAGTTACTGGACACAATATAACTGTGTGCAAACAAATTACTATTATTAAATAGTAGTGATTACTTAAACTATATAATTATTAGTATTAGATAGGAATACTTGAAATCAAATTACAGTGTTCAAATTATTTGTATTAGATAGGAATACTTGATATCATATAGCTGTGTGCAAAAAGCTATTAACAAACAACTACACAATGTATATATAAATATACAATGAGCACAATTTCCTAATCTCCTAGGTGTAAAATAACCCTAGACAGCTTGACATGCTATTAAAATCAATTCTAAATTGCAAACCAGTGTGGGAGTACACTTACCTAAGTGTCTCTGATGAAAATTCTTCACCAACCCACTGGCCAGATATGTCAAAAACCATGTCGTCATCCTGTGAAATAGATTGTGAGAGTGAATGAGAGAGGGAGGAAAAAAAGTACAATAATGATTAAAAGGGGAAAAATTGTTTGGATGGGGTGGGTACTTGCTCATCTTGATCATTATAATTTCTCAAGAGATAATTAAAAGCTAATTATAGATTACTTCCCCTTACTTATTTATGAACAATTATAATATAAACTCTATATAAATAGAATGTGACTTGACACTGAGTTTCATGGTTGTGAAAGCCGCCTTTAATTGTGTTAGCATAAAACAATTTTATCCTTTTAGCATCTCTCTAAATAGTTATCGACTTTAATTACAATAGAGCAACATCTGAGTATTATCAATGTCATTTTAAATAATTATATACTTTTTTTTTTTTTAAGTTTCAATTCAGATGAATGTTAGCAGATTCTTTCTTAATATGAAGATATTTTATCTTATATAATTTTGTTCATTTTTATATGCCGAATCCCCAGATAAAAACATGAACATGTCAACATTATAGGGAATGATGATGATGATGATAAGAAGAGGAGGAATAGTTATTTTCTGAGTACAACTTAGATTGGGTAAAAGGCCTAAAATATTGAGTGCCTTGTAAGAATTAGGTTATTACTCATTAGTAATTATTAGCAAGATCAGCTTGTTAACCATTACCCCATAACAAGGTGCCTAATAAGAATGAAAATGAACACTCTTTAAAGAAAACTGATAGTGAAATGCTATTCATGCCAAATAAATGCTATTATTGTCATGAAGAAAGTATTGAAAACTTGCATCATTTAATTGCTCAATTGGTATTTCATGCATGCATATTTGTGAGTATCGGTGCATTTTAAAATTTAGTAGTTCCATAAAGTCTGTTATTGATAACGTGCTTGTTGAACTCTTGGCATGATGACTTTACAGTTATCTGCATTCTTTCGTCTCTTCATCCTTTGTTGGGTAATTGGTGTATGTTATGTTAGAATCGGAGGCAAACCATTAGTTTTATGTACTGGAACAAACTTGAGGAGGATTGTTCAGTTTCCTTTCCTTCTCTCTTGTGGTCTTGTGTTGTAGTCTTCAGAGTGGAAAATCACTTGGTAAGAATATTGATTTCTTTTTGACTGTTTAATAGTTACTCTTTATCTAACTCTTTTGAGTAAACATAGCCACATGCACTGCCTCCTTCATCTCTGATTGCTACTATATCCAGTATAGACCCACATCCTTTTACACAGGTCAATGTGTCCTCTCAATCAGTAGCAATTGTTTGTATTATTATTATTGGATATATGAGGGTCATTTAATAAAGGAGATTAGAGAAGAAAAAAATCTGAGGGAGAAACAAAATAATTTTTTCCAGATTTTTGATAAATGTAAATGTAAACTCTGCATTGTTTATAGCAAAAATTATTTTAATCTTGCAAAAATATTTGATGGGTCTATTTCAAGTGGCAGCAAATCAAACAGTGCTCCAGCTTTGAACTGAGGTCTGTCATCAAATTTTTGGTGGTTGAGAACTGCAAATCAGCAAATCATATGAAATTTACAGAAGAATATGTGACATGTGCAGAGAAGCATAATTTAGTCAAAATAAATAGGCTTAACATGGTTTTGCCACTACAAGCCTGAGGCAAAAAGACAGTCAATGGATTGGAAACACACTGACTTGCCAGTCAACAAAAAATTTTGGGTGCAGCAATCAGTAAAGAAGATCATGCTGACAGTTTTCTGGAACATGAAAGAACCCACCACTGTTGATTTCCTATTTAAAGGTGTAACTGTAAACGGTACTTTCACTTTATTGATTTATTGATTCTGTGTATGTGTGGTAAATTTTGGAGTCATCTGAGTAATCAAAAAATACATTTATATATTTACAACTCTTTTACAATACGGCCATGTTATCCATGTTAGATAGATTCCAAGGTCTTTGATGGTGAGATTTGCACTCTTGTGGTGTAATGTTTGTCATAGGAAGTGGTCAATATGAACTTTTGACATTGGATTTCTGATCGTAGAGTTTTGACTTTTTTTTTTTTTTTTTTTTAAACTTGTGAACAGGATTTCTTTACTGACTTTATTGTTGAAACACTTATTAATAAACAAGTTATTTCAGCACAGTTTGTTGTTTTTATTTTGCTTCTTTTAAATGTCAGATAAACAATTTGATGTTAGGTTAATACCTGAATTCACCATTGATAGAATTGGCCAGCTTGTAATTGAATGAATAGAGAGTGGAAGAACTTGTTTGACGTTTTGATTTTGCATAGTTCACATTTTTATTTTTATTTTTGGCTTGTGGGAGGTACTTTGGTGAAATAATTGCATGCTCCTGAATATGACAATCAAAACTAGTTGAAAGAAAATAAACATTTGCCATAAAAAAAGTAGATAATCATAGAAATGTTTGTCTTATTTTTGTTTAGCTTCATCTAATAGGATAATGTTTCACAGTCTTGAGAGTGAAATTGAAACAGGCATTTTATATAAATATTTGCTTTGTTGTCAGCAATATAATGACAGTTCTCAAAAGAATCAGTTTCTAGAATTGCTGTTTAAAAAAATGTACTTTCTCGATTTACCTAGTAAATCTGTAGGTGAAATTCATAATGGTCATTTTGAATTTGGGTGTATCTATGTATAAAATAACAAAAGTGTATATGAAAAGATTTTCACCTGCAGATAAACAAAGGAAAGACTTCTAATCAGAAACCAGGCCTCTTTTTTTCTCTTTCTCAATGCAATTCATGACATAGCATTTCATTTGCTTTAGTCATGACAATAAATGACTTATATTTGTAGGTATTCCATAAACATTAGTAACCAGGTCAGTCTCTTGTTATTAACACCATTTATTGACAACTAGCAGAAGTTTCCTGTGTTGTTGCAAGTCTGGGAAGGTAATGTTAACTGTGGCACAACACTTACATGCACACAAACTAACCTGACTTTTACTTATTGCCAATAAATATTAAGTAAGAAATGTGATAGTTTATGTAAATTTTTTTCAACAGAAAAAGGGATGTAAAAGTTCTGCTTTATTATCATCATTTTTATATATATATATATATATATATATATAGAACAAATACTAATGACAAAGCATTTTTAGATTGTAAATTTGATTAGAATCTCAGAAAAGTCAAGGTTGTTTCCAGTTTCAGGGCAAAAAGTGGCTTTATTTGAATAATTATAAAAGCTATCAACAATCATTTATAAAGTTCATAAATACTAATTACAAAACAGATTTATTGATTTTTTTTTTTTTTTTTTTAAGCTCAATATACAAATTATTTATCTCCATTAAACAAGAACTGCTAAGTTGGTTAAAACAGAAGATCTGGATTGAAAATTGCGTCTGCACAGGTTTTATTTGTGGTGCATGGGTGGGAGGTATGTCATTGAGCAGCAGCAGCAGACATATCATTTTAGTTCCCATCATGGTGTGGAATAGTGAACATTATGCTTTTGTAATTGAAACTTTTTTTAAAGAAAATGACTCCTCCTTACCATTGCAACTCAGTGATTATTTTTATCCCCTTGTGGTTACTTCCTCTGGTGAATACCTAAAGGCTCAACACTAAATGTTGATAAGACTAACTGAAAGATTTTATTCATCTCTAACAATTCTACTTGGCATTGCCTGGGTGGAAGGACAGCACAAAATATCATTGGATAACCTACTTGATTAAAATAAAATAGTTTATTTTTTGTGAATTCTTTTTAAAAATCAAAAGAATTAAATGATATTTTTCTATTGAATGGATGTGAAATTAAATGGGTCTCACAGGAAATTTTCTTTTTTTTTCTTTCTTTTTTTTTTATTGAAAGTTTGGTTTAATTATTGTAAATTTTTTGAAAAATATCAATTCATGACATTGTATTATCTACCTGGCTAAAATAAAATATTATTGTAAAATTCTTTTTGAAATCAAACAGTTATCACCTTTTTATTTATTTTTTTAACTGAAGCTTTTGTTTGTTTATTGTATCATTTAAAATAAAATTGTACCTTTCCCTCCATTTTAATTCATTAATTTTTCATTTTTACATTACTATTTTATGGAAAAAAGATGGAATTTCTTTAAGTAAAGAATAAAAGATTTTATTTCCAGAAAAATTGTGATATAAAAAGAAAAATTATTTTTAATTTTATTTGATTCATTTTTTTGCAACTGTTTATTTAATAAAGAAAAAAAAAAATTTTTTTTTTTTTTTTTTTTTTTTTTTTTTGAAGAATTTATTTATGATAATGTTTCTTTTATATCTTAAGCAGTGAAGAGAATTTGTATTTGCAAAAATAATTTTGGATGGGGAAGGGAGATAATTACACAGAAATTAATACTTAACTTTGAATCATATAAGATTAAGTTTCATTCAAGAATTAAATAATTGAACAAAAATGAAACTTGCTTTGCTGTTGTAAAATTGCTTTGGAAGTAAAAATATGTTGATAATGTGGGTTGGGAGAAGTAAAGGTTGTTCATAGGAAAACTAATTAATATTTTGTCCCTACTCTGATATTTTCAGGCCAATTTTAACTTAGCTATAAATTCATATGATATGATAAGAATATAGATTAAAAAGTGGTCTTTCATGCCAAATTACAGCTTTCTATGTCCAGTTGTTTAGGTGTCCATAAAAGTAAAGTTGGCGACCATAGTCGAGGGTGACCCGAAGGCTCCCTTTTCGATAGCTACTACATCAAGGTGTAGGGGAGGGCGTTACTCCTTTTCCTAAATTGCTCCACTTTACCCTTGATCCATACCTTATAATGCTGAGTGTTAAACAAGGAGGCATCAAGTACCATTTTTTGAGTCTTTGGTATGACTCGACCGGGGACTGAACCCAGGTCTCCCGGGCCACTGATATAATCATCTTTTATTAAGTAGATGAAAT
Source organism: Sepioteuthis lessoniana (assembly GCA_963585895.1). NCBI lineage: Eukaryota > Metazoa > Mollusca > Cephalopoda > Myopsida > Loliginidae > Sepioteuthis > Sepioteuthis lessoniana. The sequence continues at coordinate 44,557 of CAUZXS010000514.1, forward strand.
TGTAGCAATGTCAGAGGCAATCACTCAGTGAGCACTGTAGAACTTGGTGAGGCTTCAGGAGAGGATAATTCATTAGGGTAGGCATTTAAACAATATAATCTTTAAAATAAAATGACACTAATAAGATTTCAAATATTTTTTCTTATAGTGAAATTAAAATTTGAATTACATCTATATTGCTTTTTTTATTTATGTCCTAAACCCAAGAGATAATTCGTCAGGACACTGTATAAGAGCCATTATGCTAGACATAGATAAGTAGATTTAAAAAGAAGACTCATTGATATAAGGTAGTTATTTTAATGTAACAATTTTGATACATGTACAGACAACTAATTTTATATGAAGAGTTAAGTAACTTAGTAAAATAATCATTAACTGGTTTGATCAAAAGATTTAGCTTAATATATCAACTCCTGAGTTATTTAATGCTGAAAATTGATTTTATATCTTCAGTGTTCTATTTACAGTTTTTTTGTTTTTTTTTTTATTTTGTTTTAATTATACTTTTTTATTTGGCTATAATAAAATTTGATACCATTTAAAATGTACAAGGTGTTTCTAAAAAAAAATTGACATCATTTCATAATCTAATTCTTGTCCAAATAATCTCTGATTTTAACTGCATATGTAGAAACAATGCAAAATTATGTGTTTAAAGTCTAATGGTTTTCTTTTCCAGTGAGTAGCCTTTATGTACCTCAAAAGGGTTGGGGGGGACCCCCCCCCCAAGAAAAATTAAACTTAGAATTTTGAGTTGTTTCTACAAATGCTATTAAAATTTGATATCATTTGAACAAGAATTGGTCAAGTTATTAGATTACAAAATGATATCTATTTTTCTGAAACACCCTATATAATCTTATACTGTGTTTACAAATTAGTTAATAGTATTTTTTTCATAATTGTTACATTTGCTCATGTATTTTTTACAATAAATTTAACACAGCCATATTGACTACATTGATGAAGGTGTAATCAAAGCTGAAGGGTAAAATCCTCTAAGGGGTATTCTGGGTATATATAATGATAAACTGCATCTGGGGAGTGTAAAGTATCCCTTTATTCAGGGTACCTTTGATTTGGAGTAGTAGTACCTTTTAGAATTTCATCTGTGAATCAAATTAATTTGTTTGAAAATTATTTGTTTTAAATAGGAATATTTGAAACTATATAACTGTGCAAATTAATTGCGTCAAATTTCTGTATGAAATAACCCTGTTAAGTAAATACTAAGGTGATTTTCAAGTTTCTTGCAACCCAAGCAGAATTTCTTAATCATCTGGTTATTGTACAGTGATCAACTGTGACTTCACTTTTTACACAGTTAAAGGGTTTTTTTTTTTGCTTTTGTAATGTTATGGCCCAGTTCAAACTCATAAAGCGTAAGTTCCCTAATTAGACTATATTGTATGTTCAACTGTGCAGTTTTCAAACCACACACAGAATGAAACAATGCACAACATTTCAGCGCACTGACAACCACAATACTACCAACTATAGCTGGTACCTACTGCTGCTCAAACTACTTAGGTCATGTGATTTACATGCCACAAACTAGCAAAACTTTTGACTCACCCTAGTAGACCAATCCAATTAAATGTAACAAGTATTGTGGAATGGAGCTCAATTCTACAGGTTGGGAATAACTTAATTTTTAGCTGAGTGCATAATCCCTACATTAATCCTTATCCAAAAGAGGACTGGTCCTATAATTTAATTCATAAGTCATTTTCTTATAAGCAGTTCTTGTCTGACAAATTTTTAAAATCTATCGTTTAAGAGAGAAAAAGAAAAAACTGCTGTAACTGGCAATTTTAACATTGGCAATATGAGATTTTTTAAAAAGATTTTGTCTTTTGAAGTGAGTCACCTGCTGCAAGTGTTGGGTCAGTCGTGTCTTTGAGTACAGCCTGGCTCACTGCATGTGTGCTTCTTGAAAGATCTGGAAAAAAAATTAATCATGTGAACATTGCCAGAAGGCTATTTAGAAAAGTAGACATTAGGCAGGAGAAAATTTTTGTTGATGTTTAAAGCAGCTTTCAGTTTATCTTTCATTTCAAAGAAATTTTTATATAGTTTACAAGTTGGCTTAAAAACTGAGGATTAATATTTTGTTAGATTTCACTTGAACTACTTATTAAAAAAATATCTAGATTTAAAGCCACTTATTTAAAAAAAAAAAAAAAAAAAAATTTATCTCAATCTGTTCATATCTGTCATTTTTCTTGGTGTATAATATATCTACCTCTATATATAGTAGTGTGTTTAATAATGCTTAGACATTCGTTGTTGATTGCAATAAAGAATTAAATTTAAATGGCAGAGCTTAGAGGACTTAAGTGGTTTCTAAATAGCATCCAAACGCATGATGGCCCAGTGTTGTATGTATATTTAAAAATGTTTGTATTTTTTTTTTCTCATAATAAACTGTGCTGTCAGTGTGTGTGTGTATTTTGTCTTTATAGAATGTATCTGATATTATATATGCAATGCATGACCATATGTGCATATATGTATGCACACAATGGTGTTCAGAAAGTAATTAAGTTTTACTCAAGAAGATATAAAAGCAAATGTAGGTTAAATTTATTTAAATATTATCATCAAAAATGTAATCACCTTCATTTTTAACACTTTCAGCCCATTACAAAGTAAAATTTTTGATTTTTCTGTTTAACTCTTTGAGCCTGTTACACCAGTATACTTGTGTTGTAATGGTTATCATTCTTGGGAATGGACATAGTGACCCAAGTTTAAATCCTGTACAAGGCCGTTTCATTTCACATTATGCTAATACCTTGGAAAAGGTCTCTCTCCAACTATACTGCCCAGTCGGCCAGGGTTGTAGAATACACCAACTGCATCTCTGCAGAGGGGTAAGGACCTCCCAAACAAGTGTCCTGAAGGTTTGGGGCATGTGGAGTATTTCTTCATTGCCATTGCTCCCAGGTCCACTCTGGCCCAGAGTGGTAGCACTTTATAGGGTCTTATCTATGGGTCAAATAGAACTGTTTCACATTTAAACTGAGGGCAACAAATTACTTATGTTAAATTGAATTGTTTGAAATAGAACTGTTTGATCATTTAACTGTGTAAACAAATGATTGATGGTTAATTGAACTATTAATGATACATAGCAATACTTGAAACCATTTAACTCTGTGCCAGCCCAGTCAGCTGGGGCTGTGGAATATGCCAACTGCATCTCTGCAGAGGGATCAGACCAGAATCATTTAACTATGTGCAAACAAATGATTGATGTTGAATAAAATTATAAGTGTTTGATAGCCATAATTGAAGTTATTTAACTATATAGAAACTATAACAAAACTAGTGTGCAAATTAGTTCTCATTTAAAAATGAAATTACTGACAAATTCATCTCTTACATTTCATATATAATTTGAATTACATCTATGTTGCTTTTTTATTTATGTCCTAAACCCAAGAGGTAAACTATTTAAATGTGCACAAACAAATGACTGATGGTAAATTAGGAAAAAAAGAGCTCCAGCTTGTTTAAAAATGTTATCAACAAAATGTGCTTACAAATCATATATTTAATATATATGTATAAAGAGGATTTGGCATTAAATAACCTACAAAGGTTAATATGCCACCAAATCAAAGCAAACCTCCACCTATAGGTAAATAATATAACAAACTGGGCTCTTTAACCTTGGTATGACAACTGGTCTAGAAGGAAAAACTCTGAATTCAAACCTATTTAACTCTGCTTAAAAATTGACCTTGTGTCGCATCCTGCTCATGCAGAGGGGTTGGTAAATACATATCAGCAATACTTTAATTTTATCCCATACTAGTTTACTAATGCTGAGGTTACTCTCAAACAGCAGAAGGTAAATTTAGGCTCGGGGCTCAAGATATCTGGAGTTTTCTCGGGGTTGGGGAAGATTTCAACTTTTTGTTTTGGTTAATCACTACAGACCAAAGGTGGGTGGGGGACAGAAAATATTTATACTTCACTCTAGAGTGCAGATATTTTTTTTTAGTTCCCCTTGCATTGCATTAAAAACAAGGCTGTGTATAGTTAAGCCATTTATCATTATCTGACATGTTTTTATCTAGAAATAGTGGGTTTAGAATGTTTAGTAAAATATCACTCAGTACTAAATATTGAGCTTCACAAGGCATAGTTAAATAGCTATCGGCCAAAAACTGAAGATATTTTGTTAAATTTGATCTGGTGTAGACATAGGGCTAAATTTAAACTATAAATAATTTTTTAAAAAAGCAGAGTTAATTGTTGAGAATTAATGTAAATGAATAAATAAAATAAATTGTTTGATAGAAAATTATGAAAAAATATATAATACATACGTACTACTCATAAAGAGTGTAACTGATTACTGCTTTCTAAATAGTTTTGAAATTTTAAAATATTTTAAATAAATTAAATATTTGTTTTAGTTTAATATATCTATTAATGTATCATTAAGTGAGGTTATTAAAGTTTAAATCTAATTCAATATAAAATCTGTAATTTAGGTTAAAATGTAATGAAAAAATTAAAAATTAAAACAATTTTTTAAAATAAATTTACTACATTTCTAACCGAAATTAAAATTTAAAACGGAAGTGGGCTTAATGAGGAGATAACTCTTCACCCCTCTTCTACCCCCTCCCACTCTTCTGTGTCTATTCTAGTTTTTTTTTTTTGTTTTGTTTTTTTATCAAAAAGATCTGAAGAAGTCCTGTTAATTTTTTTTCGTGTTTTTGGAAATTTCAAAAATGCGTAACAGGATGGAAATAAATTTATAATCCTATGTGACCGGTTTCATTGTTTTTCTTAAAGTAATATATATATATGTATAGGAAGTGTGCTTTGTATAATCATGACTATCATAAGAAATGGAATTGACAACCAGGATTAGGATCCTAGACAAGGTTGTCTGCTTATATCTTTGTGCTCATGTCCTTCACCCCAACTTTTGGGTAAATAGTGTAGACTGAACCACAATCAGCCCAAGAGAAGGAAAACTCTGAATTTAAACTAACTGTATTCCTCTCAAAAGTTGACGTTGTGTCACATTCTGTTTGTGATGGATAGGTTGGGTAAACATGCACACATACACATAATTACATATGCTTTTGGAAGGAGTAGAAACGTTTTTATCTTTTGTAGCCTTCTTTACCCCTCCCCACCACCATCTTTGAGCAACTGCATCTCTCTCTCTGTTAATTGCACCTTTACTTCCTCTGCTTCACTTTCTTTGTATTTCTCTGTACCCTCCTCCCACTCTTTATATAACTACATTTTTTCCTCTTTATATCTTCCTGTCTCTCATTCTTTTTCATTTTTTCTTTTTCACTCCATTTTTCTTTCATATCTTGCTTGCTTGCCTCTTACATCCTCCTCTTCACCTAACTCACTTTTTCCAATTATTCTATAATGTATAATCATTTATAGTTTCCAGTGTCATTCAGCTCTATAAAACTTCATTCACCCCACCCCACCCCTTTTTTTTTTGACAAGAACACATTATGGTGGCCACTATAAAATGCTCATCTTTTGTGTGTAGGGGAGGGGGAGTCGGAGGTATTTTTTCTTTTATCTTTTTCTCTCCCTGCTGCTGCTGCTAATCTATCTCCACTTTGCTATTGTGCACTGATCTAAACTCTGTTTGGAGTTGGTTAGAGGGTTTTTATTTTATTTTTATTTTATTTTATTTATTTTTTTTTTTAGAGAACTATTAAAATATAGATTAAAAAAAAACAAAAAACAAACAACCAGCTTCAGAATGCCATGTCAGTCAGATCTATCTCAAGTGTTGTATTGTTGTAATGACCACAAGCTGAGAGGCAATGGAGGTGTAGAGATCATGATAATAGAAATTGTGAACTTTACAAAAAAAAAAAAAAAAAAAAAATCCTGTTAAATGCATTGGTGTCAGGCAGCCTAGAAAGAAAATGGGTCAGCTTGAAAAATAACTTGATTTACTTGTTTATGCTTCAGTATTGCTTGTTGCTTATCCCTGAACTGGTTTTTAGAATCCTGGGGTAGGAGGCACTTGCTGTGTTCTGTAATCACTCTTGGCTCTTAGCTCCATTAACCTGGGGTACCTACTCGCTGACATGTCACATCACACTCTTTGCTTTTCTCTCTGTTACCATCACAAGACCAGTCATTGTTTTGCAGATGTATTAGTAAATTTATCATCTCGGATATGACACTCAATTGCATCTGGTGGTGAGGCTCCTGTTCTGGAGTGCAGAATACTCTTTTATTACCATTACTCTCTGGTCCAGTCTGACCTAGACTCATTGTACCTATTAGAGTCCCATCTATAGATCAAATAGACTTTTTCAGGAATTATTATTATTAGATAGGAATACTTGATGTCATATAATTGTGTGTAAACAAATGATTAAAGACAAATAAAAAGGGTAATAATAATAAAAAATGGAAATAATGTCATGATTATAACCAAATATTTACAAATGAATCAAATTTCAACATTAAATAAACCATAAGGGACTGATATACTGTTAAATAGACCAAACCAAACAATGGCCCCTGTCTCCTGTGTCAGTCATTTTTGAAAGATCAAATTTATTAGCCTTTACTTGCTGATATCAAAGAGAGAGTGTGTGTGTGTGTATGTATGTATATATATATATATATATATATATATATATATATATATATATATATATATATATTTTAAATAGAGGAATTATATATTATAAAATGAATTACTATAACTAGAAAATCCTGCAAACAATCTGTGCAATATACGGAACACTGGATAGCTGTTTCGACCTTATTAGGTCTCATCAGCAGTGTATACCACCAGTCCACATCATACACAAGCGATGCCAAAATAACTAGTCATGGTAAATGTGCAACCGCTTAACCAGATGTATCCTCTAGGTACATTTGACCCCTACACCGACTTGGGAAGATGTGGGGTTGGAAGTGACCGTGTCCTCTGTAGGGGTCAAATGTACCTACAAGATGCATCTGATTAAGTGGTCATGCATTTAGCATGACTAATTAATTTGGCATTGCTTGTGTGCGATGTGGAACAGTGGCTCAGTGGTAAAGTTTCGGCTCTGGATTCTGTGGTCGCTGGTTCGATATCCAGTAATGGAGATCACGGTACCCACTGCTGATGAGCCCTAATAAGGTCAAAATAGTGTTTCGTATGTCGCACAGAGTGCTTGCCATATTTTCTAGTCAGGGTAATTCAATTTTTATATATCTTTTTGTTGGTTCTCTTGTGATGTATCAATGCCCTTGAAAACTTTTTAAAAACATTCTTAAAAAGAAAAAAAAATTTTTTTTCCATAAAAACTTTTTCTCTTGTTGATGAACTTGTTAAGATCAACCAAAAAAATAGGCAACATAACAGAAATATTTGTATTTGTCTTATCATTTTTGTTCATCTTATATATAAAATTTTAAAATCTCTCAAACTATTTTTATCTGCTACTCAATTTCGTATATGTTCATGATCATTTGGCTGTGACACATCTGATCTGCTGTCCTTAGAGTCTCACTGGTTAAACCACTCCCCCCATCCCCCACAAGTTATTTTTTTTTTTTTTTTTTTTTCAAAAGATGGCTGCAATTATTGGTCAAAACTGCAAAAGCAATGGATCAGGTCTACAAAGGAAAAAGAAAGTTTATAGGTTGCATGACCGTCTTTACTAAAGAATGCTTTCACAGCTTCTTCTGTTGGAGCCGCCTATGTAACACTTAGTTCTTTACTTGTTAAGTAGACTTACCTAGCCAAATAAAAATGGAATTGGCAATCAAAGTTCAGATCCTGGATTTGGATGATGCATTTCACTTTGTTCTAATGCCCTTAGGCATGACTATTTGTTCTCCCTCCAGCTATGAGTAGAGTAGGGCAGACTTTGTTTGGCTGCCAGTCTAAGGGAAGGAAAACAATTCGACCATACTCCACTTAAAAATTGACTTTGTATCATATAGTGAAGGAGTTGGACAAATTCAAACTGCTATATCTCTACATAGTCCTCTAGCTTTTTGACAAAACATAGGATTTTTTCACTTCGACCACTTTAGTAGTAAAGGCATTTAAAAAAAAAAAAAATTATTCTTGTCTCTTAACCTATAACCTTACTAGCACTAATGGGTTCAGTTTATGATAGAAATAAAAAAACTAATTTTTTCATATTATTTTTATGTCAGGGAAATCCTCCTCTCCTTTCTATCTCAAGTGTTGTGCTGATTTTATGTTTTGCCTATCTTTTTAAATCTTCTTTATTTCCCAAATTGTTTCCTACCACTTAATACAATTATACATATACTGTACACACATTGTGCCTCTACATGTACATACATGCATACTCATACCTAGATGTATGCATCTCAAAATAAAAGAGCTTATAGTGTCACAACCTCAAAAACTAATATTTACTCCCGTGGGATTAAGCCATTTTTATTGCCGTCATGATGATCATGGATACTTGGATGATCAAATATAATAGATTATGAGTTAGGAGGTGGGCACTGCCAAGTAACCCCCATTGTCCTAAGAGATGTTCTGAAGGGGAATTCTTCAGCATGGTACCTAAACAACCTGATAGGTTATAAGAGAGGAGGTGGGTGCTGTCAAGTAATCCCTATTGCTCTGAGAGATGCCATAAGGGGAAACACTTTGGCATTCTACTTCAACTGCTGAATAGGTTATGAGAGAGGAGATGGGCTCTGCCAACTAGTCCCCATTTCCCCGAGAGATGTGTTGATGGGTAATAACTCCGCATAGCATCCAACAATCTGAAAGTTTATAAGAAAGGATGTGGGCGCTGCCAAGTAATCATCATTGCTCTGAGAGATACCCTAAAGGGAAATGCTTGACGTGGCACCCCAATAATCTAATAAGTGATGAGAAACATCCAGAATATAAATATGAAGTGCTGTTATGAGAATACTTTTCTACATAGCTGTATCTACCAGCTTCAGGATGTCATGTCACCTTGTTTAACAAAGATTTTATGTTGAATCTAGTTGTAATAAATGTATCTCTGTCCAACTTTGAGTGGATGATGGTTTAAAATAGTCAGGATTTTAGCTGAGGGCTGTGAAGAAGACTTGGATCTCTTCCTGTCTTGACAATTCTCAAGAGATGGCACTGTGTTTGCCCTGTAGCAAGAAGCTTTACGTAAGCCTGTAGCATCAGACGGTAGTGGCGTCTCCTCTCAAGGAGGTTGTGTACTCATGCAGTGCATTTCAAAGATATCTCCTCTAAATTTTATGCAGATTTTGTATGCCAGACCTAGAAGTCTCATCAGTGCACAGGGTTAGGGTTTCATTCTTTGTATCAAGAATATGGTGCACATCTGGTGCCAACTCCACTAAACCACTGATTCTTAGAAAATGTCTACTGTTATGCTAATTAGATGTTTTCCAATAGAATGCTAAAAGAGAGCTTAGAAAATGTTTGTTTTGCTTCTCTTCCATTCACATTCATTTCATTCTTTTTTTTTTCTTTTTTTCTGTAAATTTGTATTATTTTCTCTTTATCTCATTCCCCCTCACTTTTCTCTCTCCTTTCCATCATTCCTATTTACTTTCCCCTCTCTTTTCTGTGAGCATCTCTCTCTCTCTCTCCTTTCCGTTGCCTTTATTGAATCTTCTTCTTTGATTTTATCCTCACTCTCTCACACCTTCATTTAATTCTTTTTAAAATCTATTTTCTCTTAATTTTTTGTTATTCATTCTACCCATTTCTTCTACCCACTTCTTTTTTTACTTCCTCTTCTCCCTTTTTACTTCTCTTTCTTATCTTCACAGCATTTCTTCTCTCCTTCCAATTTCATTTGTCTTCCCTGATTTTCCCCTTAATTTTCTATTTCTTTGGCTTTCTTATACCCTCCCCTCTCTCTCTCTCTCTCTCTCTCATGAACCCTAGCCCATCACTACCATTTCATCTTTGTACAAGTCTGTATACCAATATGGTGTCATTTGTTTGAAAATGAAGCTGACAGCTTGGAATGACTAGGAAAGGAAAACCTTGCCATTCACCACAAGAACAACAGATGCCTTGCACCAGTAGCAACTACATAATCATTATGAACCACCACCAACACCACTTTCTCTATTTGATTGAAACTTTTCCTTGTTTCCGCTCCTCTACCTGACACAATCAATATAAAAGGTAGCCATCACTGTTCTGTCCTTGTTCTATTATAGATATTTATTTGATTTCAATAAGGCAGATATGACTTGCATGTGTTGGACATATGAAAGACTTGCTCAAGGTTGGTTTCTCTATAAGATAGACATAGACTTAAGTTTTGTTGCATTGAAGCTACCTCATCAATTGATTGATTTATTTGTATTATGTAATCTATATAAATAACTGGAAGGAGTCTCTTTGTCTGTCCTTTATAGCTAGCCAAACAGTTTCATGTATTGCTACCGAGTTTACTATACATACATAGAAAGATTTTAATCTAATATAAAAGAAAAAAAATTCTTGGAGAAAGAAGAGCGCTTATCAAGTGGATGTTTAACAATAAACAATAACTCTTAAGAATAGTTACTTGAAGGTATAATTATTAAGAAAGAATTATTATTAGTTACTTGATATCATATAAAATATTATTTTTCAAATAAACCAAACCAATTCAAATTAAAAACAAAGATGTTTATATCAATTAATCTCTTTAAAACTAAATGATTTTCCTACAAAACTTAAATTTTTCACTGAAAGCATATTACCTTCATCGGTTTATGTTAAAATATACATGGTAAATTTATTTTTTCATTTATCTTTTATAATGAGGATTACTGATAGTAAGTGTTTATCAGGTGTATTTGATAAAAACTGATAGTAAAATAAACGTCTTTGATCCAGGTTGTCACACTTAATGCATTGTAGAATGGCATTTTAGCTAATCATAAGTATATTTACAAATTTTTGTTTTAAATCATATATATGTATATACCGACACACACATACATATGCAATATATATATATATATATATATTCATATCAGTAAATATTATGTGTACCTATATATTTATGCATATATTTTGCATACCTATAAATTTTCATATTTTGTATGTGTAAGTATATATTTAAGTATATAGTGTGCATGCATATATTGTTTGCATATAAAAATATACATGTATGTGTATATATATATATATATATATATATATATATAATCTCACTATTGTTTGCATATACCTAAAGTGTATGTTTACATTCACACACACCTTATGTGTTTGCATGTATATTTAGATCTAGAGTGTTTGTGCATATACATAATGTATTGTGTGTGTGTGTATATATATATATATATATATATATATATATATATATATATATATATATATATATATATATATATATAATTTTTTTTTTCTTCTCTACTACTTTTTTTGTGTGTCCATGATATATATATATATTATATATGCTTTTCGTGTTATATATATATATATATATATATATATATATATATGTGTGTGTGTGTATTTCTTTTCTTCTCCAAACTATAAAAATCATTATCCAGAAATATATGAGAGGAAACCTTGTAACCTTCAGTATTATTTTCTCCTACTAAATATAACACACCCTTTTGTTGTGACTAATGGCTGTTTTCTCAAACAAAAAAAAAATGGTCCTGACTTGAGGTTTTTGCTTCCTCTGCCAATACTTTGCTTTCAAATTCTAAATATTTCTGCAGGAAACATACGTGGCATTTTTCCTAACTTAAGAATGTTTCTCAAGTCCGAAGCTTTACGTTTTTACTCCTTTTAAACATTCATTCCAATCAGCCCTTCTTGGATATTTGCATACTGAAGTACTTGACTGGATTTGATTTCAGTACTTAGTTTTGAATGATTTTTGCAAGGATTTTTTGATAATCTTAAAAGAAAAATACTAACAAAACTTGTACAAAAATTATGTGTAGAGAACTGCTCTTTGGTTCCTCTGAACAAGACTTGTGATTGTGTATGTTGTATATCTATCTAGCCAAATAGTAAATGAAGCCATTAAAAATCTAGACACCATCTAGTATCCTCATATTTTTCTTGTCATTATAGCTACAACATTTTGGGCCTTGTTCATCTGCCCTTGTTATGATATCTGATGTATTTGGTATTCTTTAGGGTATTTTAAACCAACATTTTATTCGTCCCACAATGGTAGATTCCTAAAAGGTTACCTGGTAAAATAGATGCCTCAAGACGCTCATGATTTCATGGTTTTCATCTTTTGAAATGGACACCACTACTTGAGTTCAAGTAAGGCTGTTTGCATTTCACATAGTGCTAATCTTCTTGAGAAAGATATGCATCCCACTATTCTCCCTTGGAGACTCAACTCTTTAACTTTGATATAGCAACTAGTCTAGAAGGAAAACTCAGAATTCCAACCTGTTTGACTCTGCTTAGAAATTAGTCTTGTGTTGCATCCTCCTTATGGTGGAAGATTCACTTAATACATACTATAATAGACACCTGAAGAAGATTGGAGGCTACAATAGCTGAAACTTTAGGATTATGATAACAAATAATAATTTCACATCTCAGAAATTTGGACCAAAAATAGGTGGAAGCAGGGTTTCATAAGAAACCAATGATGTTGAACAAACTCAATTAAAGAAGAAAGAGTGTCCTCCTTACACACACACACACACACACACACACACAAAGTTTATCAGAACATCATTTTATCCTTGTATTCCAAATGTTTTATTTTATCCTTCACTTTTACTTCTTACAAAAATATTATGATCCAAAATATCTAAAGTGGTCCCCCCCAAAAAAAAGAAAAAGAATATATTTAGTATATTTTCTCATTTCTATCTTTATGTTCTCTCCTATCCAGTATTGTATTATTATTTCTGGTTTCTTGTTAATGCCACCACTAGTATTTTTTAAAGTTTTATTTATTTTTTTCATTGTTTTTTCTCATACTCCTCGCCCACAAATCTTATCCTCTTTAGTTAAAATAATGTACAAGATATTGTGTGCCTTAGGGAATTTAGAGCCTTTTAATTTTTCAAATGGTGAGAAGATATATATATACATATCCAACCCTTCCACCATGGGCAAAATGTGACACAAGGTCAATTTTTGGCAGTGCTACTGGTTTGAATTCAGTTTTTCTTCTAGATTTGTTGCCTAAGCTAGGTTTAAAAACCTAGTCTGCTCTACTACTTACCCATAGCTCAGGAGAACAGATGATTTATTCCTTCCCCTAGGGTCTTAGGATGGAGTGAGATGTAAACAGCTTCATCCAGGATTTTGGACTTGGGTTGCCGATTCCATTTTCTATGATGGTAACTGTTACACTAAGCATGTCTTCTTTATGTACTTTCAGCCCAGTTGGCTGGCGCTGTAGAATACTCTGTCTGCATCTCTGTGGAGTGGTAAAACTCTCCTAATGAATGTCTGGAATAAGACACTAAACAATCCAATGGTGAGGCTCCAGCAATGGTGGAGCTTTGATGAATGCTGAGTAACTCTTCATGCCATTGCTCCCAAGTCCACTCTGTCCTGGAATGGTAGCACCCTAATAGGGTCCTATCTATAGGTCAAATTGAAGTTTGACATTAAAACTATGTATTTGACATACCAAAAAAATTTTTTTTTTTTTTTTTTTTTTTTTTTTAAATAAGTGGCTGTATTGTTTGCAAAAATAAAAACATTAGTTTAAAAAAAAAAAAAAATTTTTTTTTAAATTTTTTTTTTTTATATTACATATTAAGACCATTAAAAATGTCTTCCCACCTCCAGCATATTTGTCTGAAGTTGTAAATTTGTGCAATTGATTGGATTTACTGAGGTGATATAAGATGTGACAAAACTTTAGAATAGCTACTAAGATTAAAAAATGAGACACATGGCATTATTCCAATTGATGCAGGTGCTTGTCTTCTAAATGAATATAGATTAGGTAAGTTGCCTTGATTTGTATGCAACCCAGGATAACAATTGTTTTCAAGAACAAAGTGTACAAAAGAAAACCTAATTTAAATGAGGCTAACTTTGCTATCTTTGTCATCTAATCTAAACAAAATATTTTGAGATGGTATTGATAATAAGCAAAAGTATACCACTGACCTCTGTCCTGAAACAGTCTTTATATTTAGTGTATGAAATTTACATGCCAATGAATCAACTATTATGAGACAAACTACTACACAATGTACTGTAATGGTTAGGATAAAATACAAATGAGTTATGATTTTAATCCTTACTGGATGCTCCTTTAGTTGCAACCTTGTGCCATCTCAAAGATATATTTAGTTTAAAGGCACTTTAAATGGTGTAAATGGTTAGTTAGGAATGCTTGCAGATCACTGAGTTTGATTCTCATAATGCTTTACATTGCCTGCCGTCTACTAAATTCAACAAAGTTAGCCCCCCCCACACACACGGACTGTTTTTCATTTTGGTGGTGGGGTAGTGGAATGTTCCCCTCTCCACTAAAAAAATAAAATAAAAAATGGTTTAGAATTAAGTATTGTTCTTCTAGATTGGTTACTCAACAAAGCTAGAGTGTCTATTCTGCTCTCTTATTTTGCCTGTAGCTTTGATCAAATAGTTTCATGCCTTTCCCATGATTATGAAGTAAATGATAGTATAGACTGGAATTTGAACTTGGATTTCTGTTTCCATTTTCTACACTAATAATTGTCACATCAACCTGTATGTCATTATTGGGCAGAGGTAGACTATTATATTTCCTTGTGTGTGTTTAATGATTAATATAAAGTCCAGTATATTAAATACCAACATTCACAATTATTTTGTTCACTAGTGTTGTTTCAAATTACATATTCATATTTACTAGATTATTAAAGTAGCTTTTATAGGTTTCTTGTTTATTCTTAGTATTATTAATGCAAATAGAAGCTGAAATACAAATAAAATAATTGACTTACTATTTAACAAAAAAAAAAAAAGTTGAAAGAATGCAAATTGATAAGATGTATCATTTTTCATCTTAAAATAAACAGTGCTTTCAGTTAAATAACAATGATAGTTGATACTAAACTTTCTTGTTCATGGTGCACCTAGGAAACAACAAAAATAATTTGTTGCCTGTAAGATAATTTATTTATAAAAAAAAAAAAAAGAAGAAATCTTTCTTCCAAGCTATAGCTGTGTCAGTTCTACTATATGGTTGCACCCCTTAGACTCTAATAAAACACTTTTACAAAAGCTAGATGAGAACTACTCAAGAAAACACCACCCTACTAAAGAGTAGTTGTAAAGCCACTTACAAAAACTCACAAACCTTCCGAATGTGTCAAGCGTTTTACTGCAATAGGATGCATTTCTTTAATTATGCTGGTTTTGTTTTAAACTTCTTTAATACAATTAAAACCAATGCAAATACTGTAAATAAACTGTAGTCTAAACCTTGATTTAACCTACTTTGTTTACTTGGATATTCCAAGCATGCTAAAATACCACCACTGATGCTCGGTAGCATTGGTATTATAATAGTTATGCATGTATCCATAATCAGTTCATTGGTCTAGCAGTGTTCGCCAATGGTCTGGGAGACCTGGGTTCAATCCCAGGTCACGTCATACCAAAGACTTCAAAAATGGTACTTGATACCTCCTTGCTTAACACTCAGCAATATAAGGTACAGATCAAGGGTAAAGTCAAGCAATCCAGGGAAAGGAGTAGCACCCTCCCTGACACCTTGGTGTAGTAGCTATTGAAAAGGGAGCCTTCTGGTCACCCTTGACTATGGTAGCCAACTTTACTTACTTACTTTATGTATCCATGACTTGGTCTAATTTTTTATTAGTCTTACCCAACATGTTTCTGCATAGCCTTGTTAATGCCTAAACAAAGGCTTTTTGTTCATATGAAGTTTTTATGTAACTTTGTTTATTATCTATAATATATATTTGTACATATATGCACAGGTGTTATAACCAGTAAACAATATTAAGTAAAATCTTTCTTAGCCTATACCTAAATAAAGGCTATTAGATATGTGGGAACACTTTGGATTGAAGTTAGGTCTAGAAACTTTAAGCTTCTATATTTCAAAAATGTATTTCTTGTTTTTGAGGTGAAAACTTGGTCTTAAAAAGTCGTTTGGTTCAGTTTGTTTTGATGTCATATCAACCTTTGCAAGTTATTTAATGCTAAAGCCAGCTTTGTGAAAGAGCTGTAGTGGTACTATTTAAGCCATAGTTATGAGGAGGGATAAGAGAATTCATATCCTTCTCAAGGGTATTTGTTCAAAAGTGAACATAATAGCTTGACATAAGTTTGGACTCACAATGTTACAGTCCAGCACTTTAGTCATTATACTACACAAACTCCTCTTAAAAAGTTATTCCTTACGGGAGTATATACTATATAAGGTATATAAAATTAAAATGAGAATTATTTGTCGGTTACTAATAATTTCTTGTATTAATATTATTTACATTTTATGTATAACTGTAAATTATCATCCCTGAAATTTTTGCTTTACTTATCCAAAGTTAGTCCAGTCAGTAAAAACTCTTTGTTCAATCACCCTCTCAGTAGGACTCAGAATTCACTGATTGTATCCCCTGTAGAAGGGCAAGACACCTTTCCATGAAAAGGTCTTCTGGGTATGACATTAAAGTGCATCAGATGATGAAGCTCCTGTTCTATCCTGTTCTATTACTTCCAGGTCCACTCTAACCTGGTGTGGTAGTACCTGTTAGGATTTTGTCTATGGGTCAGATAGATCTCTTTAAAAATTATTCATATTTAATAGGGCCATATGCACCCAAAAAACAAAAACCCTACACAAAAAATGTAAATATGAATGAATAATGAATGCAATTCTCTTATGATTAGTGATACAATAACTCTCGACAGGTTGACCTGCTGTAAAAATAAATCATTTTTTTGTTCAGAACTTTATTAAACTACTTTGCAAAATATATTTCAAAGGTGTAAAATAAGTCCTTGATTATAATCTATTTTGAAAATATCAAATAAAATATTAATCAATGTAAATGTAATCCAAGTCTGTCATCAGAGGAAAATTCTAATCAATTATTTAAAAAAATAATTCTTCTACTTTTGCATAAGTGAAATATATTTTGTGACTGAGTAATTTGTACCTCTTCTCTATAATCAAAAGGGCTTCTTGTCTATAGTAAAATAGCCTAAAATACCATTAAAATATGTCTAAGTATTCCAGTACTTGTGTTTACCTTATTTCAAACTTAAGAGGGGCCATCTTAAAAATAATAGCAGTGAAGCATCAAACATAGCAATTTATATAGTTCTGATGTGCCAACAACAAGTCACAAAGTGCTGCCTGTAAGCAAAAAATTAAAAATTCTTTACTTAATCAGGAATGGTATATATGCTTTGTTATCCACAGAAAATGATGTTCTATGGTACATTAAGTTTTTCAATTTAGTCAAAAAAAAAAAAAAAACAACAAAAAAAGAAAATGCTGAGGTGGACAGATCAATATTGATGATACAACCTCCAAGTAGTAAAGACAATCACTATATGTGCTTAACAACAATGATGAAAACAAGCTAATTAGTATCTGTTTACCTCCTCCACCATTCCTCTTCAACTTCCTTTCTTTCATTAACAAATCCTCTTCATTAGAGTTATTTACCTGAAGAGTAAGTGGGAGGAACATTGGTGTGGACAGACAGTTTTCAGCTTCAATGAATTTGGTACCATTTTTATAATGTAGAAAGATGATGTTACTGCAGAGGTGGAGCTGGTTGTTTGTGGTTAACAATAATAATTCAGGTATCCCTTAACTTTGTGATATTTTTCACTCTTATTTTTCCATTGTTACTTGTAATTCCCATCTAGATTTGCATTTTTCCCTCTCAAATTAAAATCATGATTAAAGAAAAAAAGTAAATAAAAGAAAAAAAAAAACTCCCTACTATTTCTCCTATCGCCTTGCTGATGCAGTAAGGGAGAAGAACCATGCTGTTCTCGGTGAATAACACACCAGCAGACTCCTCCTCTATCACTTGGTACCTCTTGTCTCAAACAAGAAGAAAATCTATGGAATTGGCAGCAGCAGCAGTTCTAGATGTTGTCATAGTGACAATCACAAATGGTTTTCTCTTTTACTTCAAGTCTTGTATTAAAATTCATTTTCTACTGGAAAGAAAAATAGAGTAGAAAGTATAATTAAAGGTTTAGGGGGTTGGGATCCAAGGATACCCTTCCTCCATCTATGGTTTGGGACAAAAAAGAGACAACTGACATTTAAAAAAATTTAAGACAATTGATAAAGTTTATGACAAGTTAGGACAATTTATGACCACTTAATATTTGGTAGAGTGTCCGTTAGCATCTGATGCAGTGTTTTTTTCTCTTTCAGCAGTAACCTTTTTGATGATGATTTTCAGATTTCTTATTGAGGGCTGCATCAATTGATGAATGATAGCAATTCAATTTCTATGCAATAGCACAAAGTGACAGTCCACAATCATTTTATGCCACAGTTTGACTTTTTTAAGCTCAAACAACTGCTTACAAGCCATTAGCGAAGGAATAATAAAAAAAATTAGGATATCAAATTAAGGAAAGGAAAATTTTAAGAAAGATCCTAATTTTGGGGTTTTCTGAGAATTTCCTTTTTAGAAAATTAACTTTTCACTACAACTAAGGGAACTTTGGCTACAATAATCAAGGAAAATATTCACTTCCTGTATGTGTCTAAGCCATTGAAGTTTCATTAAAATTTGTTACAATAATAGAAAATGATTCAATTTTTATTTCCCAATTCTCTCTCATATATGAATAATTTGTTAGATAAAATGATGAAATTTAAACAGTAAAATATAAAAAAATTGCATTTGTTGACCTTTTAATCCTACTTTTATATATATATATATATATATATATATATATATATATATATATATAAAAGTATGGTTGAAAGCATTTGGGCAGAAGATATAGGCCAATTCTTTTATCACTTGGATCCTGAGACAAGAAAAATAAGAAGACTTGAAAAATTACCATAAAAAATAAATGTTCCATTGTCTTTATTAAAACTTGCCTTATATTGCTTATTCAGAAGGAAAAGCTTAGAACTTTTTCTTTGATTGGTCCAGTCATGTATAATAAATAGAAAAATAAGATACCAGATACTAAATAAAATGTAAAAGGTAAGGGTTAAAATAAGAAATGTGTTACACAATATATAATGCTTATAGATATTTGGCAAAAAGTAATATGCAAGTGCTCTAAAGTAAATGATGAGTTACAGGTAAAATTTGGCTGATGCAAACAAATAAACCTTAAAATGTCAAACCTATAGTATCTATCTTTTCTGTCCAAGTCTTGAATTAGATAAAAGAAATTAATTTTTTGAGGCTGTATAGTGAGTTTGCAAGTGCAATGAGCACTTTGCAAACTGGCCAAGGATGCAAACGTAGTAAGTGCAAAGCGACTAAACTGTTTGCAGGGCCTAATCCAAAGTCGTGCTATGTGCAGCCAATTTATTAGTATAATATGATGGTACTTTGATGTTTACGAGTTAAGTTGCTGGTTTGAGGATGGAAATTACCTTGACTTATGATGTTATTTTTGTAACTGCATGACAGATGTATCAGATTAGCATCATTGTGTAGAATTGTTTGGTGGGCTTTATATTGTGTTATTTAAATAAAGTGTCATTAACTTATTTGATTTATTTATCATCAATTCTATAATAATGATCCTAAGTTATTTTAAGAGAACAACCATCAGCTTTTGATAGATTTAAAAAAAATAATGAAAAAAAAACTTCCAGATGTACTGTTAGGAGATTTACATCCCCCCCCTCCACCAAGTAGTTCTATACTATATCATTTGTCTATTGATATACAGCATTAAACTATAAAATTCCTTGTCAGCGAGACTTAGAATATGCTGACTGTATCTCTTGCATAGGGGTAAGACACCCTCCTCCAAATGAGGGATCTGAGTGTGACATTAAACTGCATTTGATGGTTTGGCTCCAGTTTTAGTGAATGTGGGGTACTCCTTTATTGCTAATTCTTCCAAGTTCACTCTGATCTGTCCACTACTGGTCAGGATGAAGTTGGGAGTAATGGCAATGTCCCTGTTAGGGTCACATCTATAAGTTAATTTGTTTAAAAAAATTTTGTATTTGATAAGACCAAGCCCAGTTGCCTGGGGCTGTAGAATACACCAACTACATGTCTGCAGTGGAGTAAGAACCCCCATCAAAAAGTGTCCTGGATATGGCACTAAACAATCTGATTGTAAGACTCCAGTAATGCTGGAGCTTTGGGGCGTGCTGAATACCCTTTCATTACTATTGCTCCCAGGTCCACCCTGGCTTGGAGTGGAAACACCTGATAGTCCTATCTATGGGTCAAATACAACCGTTTGACATTTAAATTGAGTGCAAACAAATGACTTATGCTAAATTGAATTGTTTGAAATAAAACTGATCATTTAACTGTGTGTAAACAAATGACTGATGTTTAATTGAATTGTTAGGAATCACAGCAATACACGAAACCATTTAACTATGTGCAAAAAGAATAAGTTTGAGCTTGTCTAAAAATGTTATCAAATTATATATATACACAAGGATCATTAAATATTTTTCCAGACTTTTTTTTGTATGGGCACTTTTATTGATAGTACACACATGAAACTCTAGTCTCCTTCGAAGTAATCTCCTCCAGCTGCAGTGCACTTGTACTGTTCCAACAACTTCTGGAAGGCCCCATGGAAATCCTCTTGTGTGAGCGTGTCAATGACCTTCATCACAGCCTCTTTCATCTCCTCAATTGTCTCATAACGACAACCTCTGAGCTTAGGGAATAACCAAAAGTCACAGGGAGCAAGGTCTGGACTATAGGGATGGTGAGGAACTGTCTTGATGTCCATCTTGGTCAAATAGTCTGTGACAAGGATGGAGTTGTGGACTAGTGCATTATCCTGGTGGAAATGCCACTGACCTGATTTGAAGAGTGCTGGCCTCTTCTGATGGAATCTCTTCCTGAACTCCCTTAAAACCTCAACATAGTAACCCTAACCCTTTGGCCAATCAACTCTGGTGTATTGACTTCCTTACTCCTCCCACACCTCTCATCATCCCTCACAGACTCCCTGGCTTCCTTGAATCTCTTATGCCACTCAAGAACTGAAGCTCGATTCATGCAAGATGGTTGAAAAGCAGTGTGAAGCATTCCATACGTTTCTGTGGCATTTTTTCTAAATTTCAAACAGAATTTTATTGAATTTTGTTCTTCTAAAGTGTCCTCATGTCCAGATTGCATTTTTGAATGGACCATGTGCAAAAAAAAAAAAAAAAAAAAAATCTTGAACTACTAAACAAAAAATGTAAAAATGAATGTACAGTGAACATGATTCCCTAATCTCTGGGCATAAAATAACCCTAGATGGGTTGACCTGCAATTTAAAATCAATCGATCATATTAAACTATAAAAATACATAAACTCATCTTGGTGAGGGACAAGAACTAATCAATTAGAATTTCATTAATTTTAATGGAAGAAATATTCATTTGCATTGATTTTGATTAACTGCACCTTTCCAGAAAATAAATAGTGGTGGCTTGTATAGAATAGTACTCACCTCAAAAATGGCATTAATTTTATTTAAATTTACCTCAAAAGTGTATGCAAGTGTAATACTTACACCCACAATCTAGCTTCTCTAGTCTTTCCCTCCCAAACCACAAAGGTGTTGATGTGACACCTTCAGGTTAGGGTCAATTTGTAATTTTAGGACTTAACTGTGACTATTCAATAAAAAAAAATAAAGTAAATGACTAAAAATTAATGTTATCTGGTTAGTATATGTATTTCACCTATGTATATTTTGTTGGTAAATTGAAATAAAGTTTATGTAGATTGCAGTGTGTCGGGTTTACTATTTTATATAAACACCAATTTGTGCATTAGGTCAAATACCATTGTATATATTTGTAATTGTGTGTGTTTCATTAAAATCATGAACATCATCAAAAATATTAATTTCTGTATCGGTCAGTTTTGTGCTACCATTATTGTTTTATTCATTTAACCTTGGTTTGTTATAAACTATAGCACTTGTTAATCACTAGGTCTTATATAAATTCAGTTATCATGAACATTTATTATTAGAAATGTTATTGTACTTAATAATACCTGTGGGATTCTATAGTGGCTTATCTAAATAATTCAATATGACTCAAGTCTCTCTCATGGCAGGTTACCTCAATCCCAACTGAACCATATCACTCAACCAAGCAATAAGCTACATTCACCTTCACACCACCATATTCCCAATGAGCCAAATTATCCCCAACAGAATATTCGGATGATAAATGATGCAAATGGGGTGGGAGCAAAATATTCTTTTTTGCTCTCCATTTTTTGAGCAGGGGAAACACAGTCAATGAGATATTTTTGGTTTTATACCAGAATTCTATACTAGCCTGAAAAAAAATGGTTACACTTATTGGATAATGTTATGACCAGCATAGTTCCCATCATAAATTGATAGTATTATTTATGAATCAATACACTCTCTCTCTCTCTCTCTCTCTCTCTCTCTCTCTCTCTCTCTCTCTCTCTCTGCTTTGATTTTTCTTCTCTCAGAAACGTTCTATACTTGAGTCTTCTCACTCTCCTTTTCAATTTTTTTTTTTTTCTCAACTTATTTTCTTTCATTCTTTGCTTCCTCCTATCTTCCCTTCCTTCCTTCCTTTTTCTGTTTACTTGTTATGATGCATTATATTACCCTAAGAATAAAATTTCTCATTCTATAGTGAGATAAGGTTGTATGACCAAGGTATGTAGAAAGTCAAATTGTATTTTATATATAAGTAGATTATGGAGTTAAGCTAGGTACAAGTAAGTACTGGTAGTCTATAGTATCTAGGTAAGCATTAGCATACCTGATACATTATCTCTTTCCTTCCCTTTCTTTCTCTCGTATATAAAAAGTATGTTGGAGTTAGCATATAACAGTTATGATCTTAGATAGAAATGAATAATTTTTATTAATTTAACATATAAATAAAAAGTAATAACATAAAATATCCTCTTATTATTTTAAACATAATTCAATGGAATTCTCTTGACTTGCTGAGTAAGTTTGCTCTGATGATCATGCAATAAATCTTTTTTTTTTTTTTTTTTAGTTGAGAGAAGGGCTAAACTTTGAAATCTTTCTTGATCTTGAGAATTTCTCAAGTTTTAATTCGATTCAAAGCAGAAAAGCTGCATTCTACAGATGCAGTTGTTGTTGGAACTGTTAAAATCAATTCACAAAGTCTAACTTCACTGTAAGCCTTTTCCAAGTCATTCACCTTGTTAAAACTCAACATTTTTCTCAGTTATTTTTCTTTGAATTCTACCGACATATAAACAACTTTAGAGTTGAAATTTTAGTGATAAAATATCAAGGAAATCTCCATGAGTACACTTCATTGTCTGAAAAACAAATCTGGAAATTGGTTTCTATAAGCGCAAAATGATAGCAAGTGCAAAATTTCAAAGAATCTTGACAAATCCAAATTCGCAAATCAAATGTTAATCTGGTTAATTATGTATTGACTTAACTCTGTATAAGTAGGATGTGACATGTCACATTCATATTTTAAGCAGAGTTAACAGTAAAAGGTACCCACTAGAGTTGGTAATATTGTGGTAGTTGATGTTTTGACACATTGTGCATTTCTTCTATCCATGTGTGATTTTGGGGATCTGCACCAATGAACTTGCAATGTAGTTTAATTAAGGAACTTATGCATTGAGTTCAAATGGGGCCATAGCTTTGTTGAAGTAACCAAAAGCATTTGTTGTTCAAAAGGCAAACCTGCAGTTGATCACATTACAGTAACCAGATAATTGAAGAAATTTGGTTTGGTTTGCATGACTATGAGGCAAGGTCAGGTAGGCCTAAAACCATGGATTCTCAGGCTGTACTTTAAACAATAGAGGCAAATTTGGGTAGTAGTTCTCAGAGTATCAGTTGAGCTTGGTATATCACCGTTCAGTGTTGTTCATCACCTTCATAATGGGGTGGGGGTGGGCTGTAGTGTCATGGCTAAAGGGATCGACTGCTGCCTTGAAGTAAGCAAATTTGAACTATATTACATTCACTTTTGGACTGATACCCTTGAGAAAGGTATGAACCCTCTTTTCCCCCCCCAGCTATGAGTTAGATAGTATTACTACAGTGTTTCTACAAGGAAGGTTTTGGCATTAAAATAACCCATGAAGGTTGATATGCCATGAAACAAACAAAAGAAACCTTCCTGACTTTAGCAAAAGCATGTGGACCTGCCAAATCGTGCTTCATGTTACCAAAATATTGCAAAATTTTTGACTCACCCTAGTAGTTTTTTGGCCCACATTCACAGTTCTTTGTTTTTTCCTCAAACTCTTTTCTTTTCTGTTTCTAAGCCAGATAAAAATAATGCACTTTTTTTCCATAATATCCAATATCATGATTTCTTGCCTGCAGTATATCAAATAGTGTATCTAACGATGGGGAAAAACAATCCAAAAAGACTTAAAAGAAAGCAAAAATTAAAACTGTTTATTGATGATAAAAATCCACCTGCACTGTTATATGATTCTTCATCCTGTTCAGTTTTTCCCCCCTTTTCCAAATATAGTGATAAGGGATTCGTTATATTCAAACTCAGTTTCAACTAATCTTAATGCATGATTCCAATAATGAGTGCCTAACACTTTCAAAAGTTTTCTACTATTTATTTCTTGATTAAGAGCATGTGTTCTCTTTGTGGTTTCCTAAAAAGGGGAGGTAGAAGTTTGACAATCCATTCAAGGTCATGAAAAATATTTTGCATTGGCTTAGTTTTGCTGTTACCTGCAATAAAACTAAATATATTCTGTCAGCAAAACAGAATATCAATAAAGCAGTTGGTTATTTTTTCCTTAACTCTCAACTGTAGGCCATTCAACTCCTTCAACCATGACAGTGGCAATATAGTAAATCTGAACAACTATTTTGTATTCACATTTATATTTTAGCACAAGATTTGTAAAAAAAAATGCATTAAATATTTCTACTGTTCTATTTTGTAAAAGATTTGTATTTGATAGAAATACTTGATATCATATAACTATGTGCAAATTATTTGTATTAAGAATGGTTACTTGAAGCTATAATTGTTTATTAAGGCTTATTATAAGTTACTGGAAACAATATGTCTCCAAACAAATTATTAAATAGAAATAATTACTTGAATTCATTAAATTATAAATTATCATTTAGGAATACTTGAAACCATATAACTATGAAAGAATTACTTGATATATAACTACAAAAATAACATTTGCTCAAAAAAAATTTAATATGAACATATAATGTACACAATTCCCTAATCTTGGCATAAAATAACCCTGGCTGTTTGACATAATTAATCCACACTCTCACATAAATACATACACTATCAGTCAAAAGTATTTGGTTACTCTCAAAAGTTTTTATTTCTCATCCTAAAAGTGTTATTTTTAATGAAACAAGTTAAGCACCACAATGATTTTATTTATTATACTAAATATGTCATCCTGAGCCAATAAATACAAATCAAACCAAAAAAAAGTTAAACTTATGATTCATCAAAATGATCCTCTTTGGCCACTATTACTGCTTCAAAGATTCTCTGCATTCTTTTCTCCAAAGACTGAAGATAGTTCTTCCCAGCTTTCCTGCAAGAGTTCTCAGAGGTGAACCGCACTTGTGGGTTGTTTAGCTCTGACTTTTCAGTCAATATCATCCCACACCAGTTCAATGGGATTCAGGTCCACTGATTGTACCAGTCAAGACATCAGTGGAAAGATGTGCAGCAGTTCTTTGCTTTTAATGTACCTCTGGCAGAGTTTACTAGTAAACTTTGGGTCATTATTTTGCATGAGTATAAATCCTTGACCTGCAAGCCACATTCCAGAAAGGAACATGTGATGCTGTAGTATGCTGTGATAGCCAGTCTGATTCAATTTGCCCTTCACCTGGTGCAAATCCCCCGACTTTGTGATTGGCAAAAGCCCCCCACAACATAAGTCTCCTCCATGCTTTACAGTTAGTGATACAGGAGGTTGCAGCACTCATCACACACAACCCTCCTAGCTGACCCAAAGATTTTGAACTGTGATTCGTCAGTCCAAAGGACTTTATTCTATTGCTCTATTATCCAGTCTTTATGTGCCTTGGTCCATTGGAGACTTTTGAAATTATTTTGCTTTCTTGACAGCAATTCTACCATATAGGCTGGTTTCGCAAAGTCTTCTCCTCACAGTGGATGTTTATACATTTTTTTTAACAACATTGGTTCAGTTGTGCAGTGATGTTTAGAGCAGTCAGCCTTCTGTCTTACAAGCTGGTGACTGTTGAAATTGTCCTCTGCTTTTGTTGTTGGTTTTTGGTTTTGTTTTGTCTTGTTTCCTGATGTCTCCTAACAGTATAATCCACTGTAGTTTTTGGAATTTTTATTTTTAGTACTAAAAAAAGAAAAACACCTTTTAAATCAATTTTTTTAAAATGATATCTAAAGTCAAAATTACTGAGGAAGACTTGTATTTAGTATAATTTAGCATAATAAATAAAAACGTGGTGGTGCTTAACTTGTTACATTATAAAGATTTTTTAGGGTGACCAAATACTTTTGACTGGTAGTGTATATATAGTTAAACAAAATAATTTTGACACCAACTTGAAGTTTTCAAATCCTGTATTTTACCATATATATATATATAGTGCAGCAATTAATGCTTTGTTGCTAGAAAGTTATTAATATTACAAAGGATTATTTGAAGAAGCCGTATCTTAATTTGACATTCCCACAATGTGACATTAAACCAACTAAGTCTGGTGATATTGTAAGATACTGCTAGGGTCTTCTATGTTAGCAGTAATGATGCTTAGGATCTGAAAACATTTCTGATTCCAGTGTCATCTGATAAAGGAATTGTCGGTCACATAACTGTAATTATTTTTTTATAGCAGCATGTATATGTAATATATATTCGTCACTTTGTATTTTATAAGTAGATTTTTGATGTTTCTGAATATTATTTGGTCAGTTTTCACAGTGGCTGACCACTTTAACATTTTCGTCATCTATGAAGTGGGGTTGGTGAAATTGCCTTGTGGATCATAATTGGAGTTGGAGCTCATGTCCTGTTTGTCTTTATGGTGTTTATCAGTGTAGCTGTGAATGGCTGGACATCATCAAGCATGAAGCACAGCAATATGAGATATCATCAATTTGATGTGTGGAGCTGGCTTAACCCACAATGGTTGGATGTCATTACATACACACACATGCATCTATTATGTGGTAGGTTTTTAATTTTTGTTTTTTGGCATCAAAGATTTATTTAAATATTTGATACTTTTATATATTGTTGGTTTTTGACTATTATGACCATCATAAAACAACTTTTTGTCTACTCTTAGAAAATATTTTAACAAATTTTTTTAATTCTTAATTTGAATTTAGTTGAAGTCAAAAGTTTCATTACAGAGAATCTGATGGAAATTTAAAAAAAAAAACCCAAAAAAAACGGGATGCTGGGGAATGTAAAAATTTTGTAGATACTTTGACTTGTTTAATCCATTATACAAGAAATGATTCATAGCCTACAGTAAATCTCTGATTTAATGCCTAAAGCTGAAGCACCTCAACCAGGAAATAACTGTCAAAAACAGTTTAAAGTACACCTCTTGAGCATAAGGTTTTTTCAAGAGAAGAACTGGGTTTGATGGGAATGGTTCTTCTCAAAGTTAAGCATCTAACACATCTGGTTAGATTCATACTTTTCTAGTACTGGGATAACCCTCAGTCATCTGTGGCCAATGATAGGCAGATTACTTAGCTTCCAGGCAGCACCTCCCCAATGTACTTAAACGAGGTAGGGTTAGAGTCACTCCTTGATGCCTGAAGCACCCCCAAAATTGCAATGCTGATGGAGCCAAACAATTTTTTTCTATGTATTTGCAGGTGGAGTCCATTTTAACCCCTTTCACTATCAAGTTGGATTGAAAGTGTTTAGCAATAATTTTAAAAAATCTCTGTGCTGCTTGGCTTTTATAAATTCCATTTTTAATCCTTTTACTACTAAGTTTTTTATGTTTTTGTTTTTTTGTAATGCAAAATTAGGTAAAAGATTAAAGATTAAAATGAAATTTGACTAGGACTCTGATATCCAAATGAGAGTGAAAGTGTAAAACTATACCGTCAATCTTCCCTCTCTTGCCTGGGGAGGGGGGGATAATTTGGTTAGTTTTATTGGCAAAAAGACTAAGTCCTTTTTTCTAGAATTTTCATTGAACTTGGCTACTCAAATTTGTATGCAGATATTTTACTTGGCTAAATTTAAACATCTAAGTTATTCATCCTAACTCAGATTTTAGTATACTAATATATGGGGGCGGTACCGATTGTGTAATGTTATCATTATAGAAATGGACATGACAACTCAAGTTCAAATCCTGGACAAGGTTGATTGCATTTCACATACGACTAATACCATTGGGATAGATATGAATTCAATTATTCTCCCTCCAGCTATGAGTAAAAAGTAGGGCAGACTGGGTTTTTTAGCCTTGGTTAGACAACCAATCTTAGAGAAGGAAAACTCTAAATTTGAACCTGTTAAATTGACCTTGTGTCACATCCTGCCCATGCAGAGGTGTGTGTGTGTGTGTATATATATATATATATATACACACACACACGAAAGAGATTCTGTTTTTAAACTGATAATTTGGAGTACTTATATTTTGATTCAGTATCCACAAACAAAATAACTCAACATTTAATTTCTGGGGGCTCTCCATCTGACAAAGGCTTCTGGGCTGCAAGCTAACACTAATTTTTTTTTTTTTTTTTTAATGCTTTCCTCTAAAATGATCCTTCTAGCTTCACTATTCACTTACCACATAAATGAATCAAGTTTTTTTTTTTCTTTTCAACTTTATTTTCATATTTAATTTGTAAACTTTTTTTTTCCCCTGACACTTTTAGGTGTTTCACATTACGAGGGCTAAATGTGAAAGCCAATTGATTGTCTGCAATATTATGCTCAACTTTTATGCAAAAATGAACGAATTACTCTGAAAATCAATAACACGTTTTCTCTTTTTGAAAAAATATTTTAATTCAATTATAAGAACTAGAATCCAGATTTTCTGCAATCACAGTCTGTCGATTGAAGGAAATTACTTGCTTGTGGAATAATAATGCCTCAAGGCTAATTGTTAAGAATGAAAAATGATTAATTTACTTAATTATTTAATATAATATTGTTCACTGTAGAATTATCTATAAAGTTATGGTTTTATAAAAAGGAAGGTGAGTCAATAAATTTCAATATTGTTAATACATTTCTTTTAATTTAGGTTTTATGAGCACATTAGTGTGTGATCTATGCACGGGTATGTATATGTGCGAGTCAAAAGTTTAGCAGTATTTTCGCATATGCTGGTTTTAGCGCACATATCACGTGATCAAAGAAGTTTAATTTGTGGAAAGTACTCACTATAGTTAGTAATATCATGGTAGTTGATATACTGACATGTTGTGCTTTGCTTCACACTGTGTGAAAGTTGCATAGATGAATGTGCATTATAGTCTAATTAAGGAACTTATGCTTTATGAGCTCAAACTAGGCTATAAGTCTCCAGAAGTGACCAAATAAGATTTGTTGTGCAAAAGATGACGGTACAGTTAATTACAGTACAATAACCATATGGTTTAAAAAATTTTGCTTGAACTGCAAGAACATTGATGATCAGGTAAGGTCAGGTAGGCCTAAAACTATGGATTCTCAGGCTGTGTTTTATGCAATAGAGGCAAATCAAATGAGTAGCAATCAGATAGTATCAGGCGACCTCTGCAGTATGCTTTATCATCTTCATGACCTACACAAAAGCATCTAGAGCAGCTGAATTATCTTTTGTTACCGATATATTCCAGAACCTTTGATTCACCCTAGAACATTTCTTTCAATTTGGATTTTATAAGAACATCAGTGTATCATCTATGCAGTAGGGTGGGGTGATATACATAATTGTTTGTATGTGTGTATAATATAGGTATGTGTAATATGAAAAGGAAATTTTTGTATCATATTATCAAATAAAGTATTGTCAGTTTTTTTTTGTTTTTTTTTTTCCAATCCTTGCAACTCACTCCACTCTAATGAAGAAAACTACAGATGAGAGAGAGAATGGTTAAGCTATAAGTGAGATTAAAGCTGATGTTCCTTTTTCCACTGAAACTAGATTAAACACACCAGCTGCCCAATATTACAAAGAAGCATTTGTTAGTAGAAGTTCATATAAACCTTTTAAACTCATCCTTTACTCTATTCTCAATCTTTCTTTAAGCAGAGGTGTGTTTAGATAATGGTTATCATCATAGGAAATGGGATTGAGAATCAGAGTTCAAATCCTAGTCTTGGCAGTTTGCATTTTACTTTGTGCTCATGCCCCAGATATTGTTATATAGTAGAGTAAACTTAGGCTAACCCATCTAGGGGAAAGAGAACTGCATTCAAACCAGCTTTACTCCATTTAAAGATTGACTTTGTGTCACATCCTACCTGTAGTGGAGGGGTTAGAAAAATACACACTGTGTTCTCAATCTTTCACAACCCCATATTGTTATGAAAAGCAGATGCATAAATCAAACCTTTTAAACTCATCCTTTACTCTCTCGGTACAATATTTTTATTTTTTTTACATTATTAGTATTGATAGTTATTTAAATTTGTTATTATATGAAGCATTGCCTATCATGAATTGTTTGACTAGAATTTCCTTTGAAGTTTTAGTCTCCCCTCCCCTATTGCAATTCACTCAGGCCATCAAGTTGAATATTGTCTCAAATTACACCACAACCTTAAATGAATAGTGAAATTTTTCATCAGTAAATCATTGTTAAGTAATTGCATTTAATATTGACTTGAATTGATTCACAATCAAGCATAGACTAATTGTGAAAAATTAATTTATTGCCATCATCACAAATTACTAGTTACAAAAAGCATACAAGACAATAAGTATTTCCTTGAAGATAGAACTTTGGTATCATTAATTCAAATTAATTAGTATGGGATGGCATGCAGATTAGTTAAATAAATTAATAAAACTTTTGAAGGCACTATTCTCTTTTTCTTTTAAGAATACCTGGCATTGCCTGGGGAAAAATAATTTAAAATATAGTTAAAATATTTACTTTAATATAAAAGGTGTTTTAAAAAAAAATTGATATCATTTCATAATCTAATAACTTGACCAATTTTCATTCAAATGATCTCAAATTTTAATAGCATGTATAGAAACAACTGAAATGTCTATGTTTAAATGCCCCCTGCTCTTCTTCCCCGTTTCGACACCTGGAAAAAAAAAAAACTAAACCAAATTTTGAGTTGTTTCAACACATGCTGTTAAAATTTGAGATCATTTTGCCACTTTGAGTAGCATTGTTCTAAAACACACAATAGTCTTGTATATATGTCTTCCAATAAACCACAATCAGCTTGAAATCATTTACTGTAAAAAAATAAAAGACAAATATACACAAAAAAAAGACGGTACTATAGTTAATTTCTTTGGAGATTAGTTTTTTCACTGATAATCTTTGTGTAGTAAAATCAGCTTTGTTGCCTTTAAATCAATGAATTATCACAAAAATGATAGAAAAGAGACTAACAAATACTAAATTCTTCTTTGATACTTCACATTACTTATAACAGTTCTTTTGATATTTTGTTTATACTGATAACTGCTTGTTTTGTGGTTTTGGAACATTTCTATCAGAATGGTTGAAGAGATATAAGATATTAAATTTTAGTGGCACTTGTAGCTGGAATCACAGTGACCAGGCATGGAGAACCTTTTTCATGTTTAAAAACATTGAAATTTATTATCTACAAATAACTTTTAGGTAATAACTTGGTTCAACTTTAATATACATGACTTGAAAGAAATGGTATGTGTGGAAGGAGGAGACATTTTCAAGGAAATATTGGGATATTTGCTTTTGAAGTGCAGATTTGAAACTTTAAATTTTTTTTTTTTTTTTTTTTTTTTTAACAAGGCTATTGGAGGCACTCATGGTGTAAGAGTTACTGTAAGAAGTAAACTTGATGATTCAAGTTCAAATCCTGTTGCAGCCTATGTTATTTCTTATTGTGGAGCATTAGTTCCCATAGTTTAATGAATAACATGCAGGATTGAGGCATCATAGTGAGTAAGTTTGAAATTTAGTTGCACTATTGCACTCACTTTCAGACTAATGCCCATAGGAAAGGTACTATTTACCAACCCCTCCGCTCGGGCAGGATATGACACAAGGTCAATTTTTAAACGGAGTTTAACAGGTTTGAATTCAGAGTTTTCCTTCTCCTAGACTAGTTGCCTCACCAAGGCTTAAGAACCTAGTCCGTCCCACTATTTACCCATAGCTGGAGGGAGAATAAGGAAAGGTATGAGCCCCTTTATCTCTCTCAGCTATGAGTTAAAATAGTACCACTACTGTTCTTCTATGAGGATGGCTTTGGGATTAAATAATCCAGAGTTTGATGTCCTATTAAAATAAGGTAACCTTAACCTTATGAAAATGCTCATGGTGTAATGGTTATCTTTGTAGAAAATGAGCATGGCAACCTCAGTTCAAATCCTATATGATGCTGTTTGCATTTCATATTGTGCTAATACCCTTAGAAAAAGTATGCATCTCCTTCAAGCTATGGGTAAATAGTAGGTTTGACTGGAGTTTTTAACTTTGGTATGGCAACCAGTCTAGGGGAATAAAAACTCTGAATTCAAACCAATTAAATTCCATTTAAAAATTGACCTTGTGTTGCATCCTGCTCATGCAGAGGAGCTGAGTAAATATATAAACTACTTAAAAAGAAATGGGGTGGGGTGAAAGATTTTTCAAGAAAGCATTGGTAGATCTCATTTTGAAGTGGAGATTTGAAACTTTAATTAGTTTTTCAACAAGGCTATGGAAGGCTGAACTTGATAAAGAAAAGAAATGGGGTGGTGGAAAAAAGCCCAGGTTTCCCAGCTGTGTCAAGGCCGATGATGGACAAAAGCATTTAAGAATTTATTGTTAACTTTTAACAACTTACCACAGAGGTGCCCAATATGTTGATCACAAAAGGTAGTGCTGGTAGATCACATGCCCTTAAGAAGAAAAAAAAAAATTTTTTTTTTTTTAAATAAGTTTGCCTATCATCTATCTTCTTTAGGCATCAGAGTAAAATAGTGACTATAAATGTATTCATTTGCATCGTATCATGAGAGTTCATGCATTAATGCAAGGTATGTGAACATGTATATATAAAGGATACTCTGTTCATATATAAATTAATATATTTAATTGGAAGTCCCTTAGGTTTAGTGGCTAATGTGTTGGACTGCAACATTGTAGTAAGCAGGTTCAAACTCCAGGTGCTATTGTTCATTTTCTGACTAATACCCTTGGGAAAGGTGTGAACCTCTTCATCTCCTCCCAACTATGACTACTGTTTTTCCACAAGAATGACTTTGGCATTAAGTAACCCATTGAATGAAGAAACTAAACCAAATATATTTAGCATTTTTTAATGCAGGTAGATCATTTTGACCTGATCATTTTTAAAGTAGCTTTCAAGCTGAAAAAGTATGGGTGCCCATGACTTAGAATAATGAAAATGCTTTTAAACAATAAAAGTAATGATTTACTTAATGTTGGTCATGATCATATATGATCCAATATTATGTATTAATAGAGATTTTTATATGAAGTGTAATTTGGTAACAATTATATATTATTCATTTTACTATGGTAACAAACTAAATTTGTGTCTTTACTATATAGAAGAATAGGTAAATTAAAACCAAATTTTAGACTTGAATTAATTTCAACTTGAATTTTAAAAAAATGTTTGGAATATTTGAAGAGATTTAATTTAAACACAACCTAAACCTGTACTACAGAGGCACTCTTAGAATCATTCGAAGTGAACTTGGCAACTAGAGTTCAAACCCTAGATGAGGCTGTTTGCATTTCACTTCATAGGAATGTCCTTGAGGAAAGTTCTAAGTCTAAGTTTTCCTCCAGCTATGAATAAATAGTTGAGAAAACTGGTTTCTTTACCTTTAGTTTGGCAACCGGTCTAGGAGAAAGAAAAGTCTGCATTCAAACCTGCTGTACTCCATTAAAAAATTGACCTTGTGTCTCCTTCAGCTCATGGTGGAGTGGTTGTGTTAATATACATGATATATGCCTTCACAGATAAACAACCAACTTAGCTACTGATGATCCAGTTTCTGTGTGTTACTATAACAGTGACTCATCATAGTAAGATTTTGGTTTACACAAAAGTATTAAAATAGTCACTTACATAATAAAGCAGTTTCCAGAACAATTTATAACATAATAATAAACCCGAAACATTATAATTTTTTAAAGGAAGATAACTATTAAGTGCTATTAATAAAGTACTTTGCTTATTATTTACTATGAATTCTGTAAATGGTGCTTAATTGCAGATAAAGGTGTCTGGCCCTCTAAGTAAGTAGGAATAAAAGAAAGAACTTAGCTGATGATGATTTAAAAAAAAAAAAAAGATAAGTGAAAGTAAAAATTGATTTGATGAAGTCCTTCACTTGGTGAAAATAATTTTAAATCTTGGACCCTCTGTGTGTATGTGTATATATACTGAACAGATTATTCCAATATATATGTATTTATCAACCCTTTCTCCATGAGCAGGATGTGACCCAAGGTCAGTTTTTAAGGAAAGTACAACTGGCTTGAATTTAGTTTTCCTTCTCCTAGACTCATTGGCATACGAAAGGTGAAGAGCCTAGTCTGCCCTAGTATTTACCCATAGCTGGAAGGAGAATAGTTGGATTCATATCTTTCTCAAGGGTATTAGCACCATCTGAAATCCAAGGACCTTGTCCAGGTTTTGAACTTTGGACACTAAGTCCATTTCCTATGACAATAACCATTATACCACAAGGCACCTCCTATTTTCTTATACATAAGAGCAAAAATTTAAGTTACATCTGCTTTTTATAGTTAAATAAACCATCTCCAGGAACAGAATCATTGCTATCTTTGAAGATGGAGTAACTTTTAAAATGTGTGGGTTGAAGATCGGAACCAGGCAAGAATTTCTAGCAACAAACCAGGTTATTCAGAACAAAGCTTGAAGTGTGTGTGTGTGTGTGTGTGTGTGTGTGTGTGTATGTATATGTGTGTATATATATGTATATGTGTGTGTATGTATATATATATATATATATATAAGCAGTGAAAGTAAATAGGGAATCAAGAAGGAACTGAAAAATATTTTCATGCAAGTTGTGGTTGTTTCAAGCATTAAAAAAAAACAAAATGCAGCTGGATGTGCAATTGAAAATAAAATAAAAACTGGCTAAATTTTTTCATTTTTTGAGGGGGAGATAAAGGAGGAAAGTTGATACTTGTTTAAGAAAGAGGAAGTCCTTAAGCACATATGTTTACAAGAATTTAAAAAAAAAATAACTTGGTTACAAAGTCAGCAAGAATTGTTTGTCCCTATTAATAGGTGGCAGTACAGAAGATGACTTCAAATTAAAAAAAAACAAAACAAAAAAAAAAAAACAATGCTTGATTTTGACAAGTATTTTCTTTCAACTTTTAACTCTTTGGGGGTACTCATGGAGTAGTGGTTGTCCTTATAGGAAGTGGACTTGACTACTAGAGTGCAAAACCTGAACAAGGCTGTTTGCATTTCACATAATACTAATACCCTTGGAAAAGGTATGAATCCAACTATTTTCTCTCCAGCTATGGGTAAATAGTAGTGCAGTCTAGGCTCTTTAACCACTATGGCAATCAGTTGGAGAGAAGGACAACTCTGAATTCAAACTTGTCATAATAAACCTGGAGAGAGATGAGCTTACCAGAACACAATGATTACTATTTGGTTTGAAGCTTTTAGGCGAAATTCTATTAATCTTGATGTATATATTCACACACACACACACACAAAGAAGGTACATTGCTTGATATCATTATCTGAAAAATATAGCTTAAATAAACAAATAATTATGTGACCACAACTTATAGCAAAGAGATTATACATAAAGAAAAATTGTGATTTGTTTATGAGAGCATTTTTGTATGCAGTGTTTCTTGCTCTTAGTTTTTTCTTTGCAAATATGTAAAGCCTTTTTTCATTACATAAAGCTGGCTATGTTTAAAAAAAAAAAAACCCTGAAAATATATGATCTTGTCTTTCAACCATTTCTGAGATCAGAACACTTTGTACAGCATATCAAAATATTTTGCCATTTGATGACCTCCAGTGATCATCTGAGGTTAACCTCATATAGTTTATATTGGAACCCAAGATCAAGTCAATATCTATGTATAAAAAAAAATTGCTGTGATCCTTGAACAAGCATCAGCTTCAGCCAAGTATAGATGATTGCAAGAACAATAATATTGCCTTTGAAGCATTACTGATTTTAAGATATCATTCAGGTCATCCAACTACACACAGTCAACTGTTGATGGAACTTAGAATATGCTCACTGTATCCCTTGCTGAAGGGTAAGAACCTCCCAAAAAGAGATGACTTCAGTATGACACTAAACTGCATCTGATGATGGTACTCCAGTTCTGAAGTACCCCTTCATTGTTATTACTCCAAGGTCCATTTTGACCTAGAGTGATATTACCTTTTAGAGTCTTGGTAAAGTAGACTTGTTTAAAAAATTATTTGTATCCAATAGGACTATATGAAAAAACATCTGCACAAAAATGTAGATAGGAATATACAATGAATGCTATTTCCTAACTTCTTGGTATAAAACAACTCAATTGGGTGATATGCTGTTAAAATGAATCAACACAGACACCCTAAAAATGTACTATGTTTGTTTCTTATTGAATGAACCTTTTAAAATATATAAGTATATCTGTCTATGCCAAGGGTCAGGGGTCTTCAGCCTTTAGTCTGTATGCAGCCTTCCACAGCTTTGTTGAAAGACCAGTTAAAATTGCACATCTCTTTAAAATATGATATCCTAATGCATTTTCATAAAAAATTTTAAAAAATATCAGATTAGTTTTCCTTTGAGTATTAAATTATCTAAAAGTTTAAATTTTACATTAAGTTGTACATATACTAAAAATTTATTCAGTGTGGCCTTTTTGATAGACCATGGATAGTCTTTAAACATGTTAAGATGGCCACCCCTAGTTTATACAATGTGCTGATGTTGTAATTAGGAAACTATATTCACAAGTTTGTAACAGACAGTACTACATATTTGTAATTGATGTCTCTTTAGGAATATGGATAAAAATGTGCCATTAATTATAGCATCATACATTGTATACAATATGGAAACCTATTTGAGACATTTTTTTACATTGTCAGTGTTTTCCAAGCAGAACAGATGACATTATAAAACAATAATAAAAATGAATGCAAAAATATTTTAAAATTTTTCCTTAATTTTATTTTAAAGTCAGTTTTTATCGATGTGTGGGGTTAGTTTTGGGGATCAGAAGTCTGCTAGATATGCAACAAAATATCATTAAGTGTGTGTGTGTGTGTGTGTGCAACCACATTGCTTCCACATGAATTAATCCAAATGAGAATGTAAACCTTGTACACTACACTTGGGTCACATAATTTGTTTATTTTATTTGCATTCTTGAACACACCAATTCTAAACTAGTACCTAGATGGCTACATTTGTAGGATAAGTTACAGTGGACTTTTTTTTTTTTTTTTTGCAAAAGTCTTTGTAAATATCAATCTTATTAATAGCAAATATAATAGAATTATTATATTTTTTTTAAATCTCAAATTCTTTATCTTTACAAAACATTTATACTGTTCTATATGTTCATCTTGAGATTCAATACACTTACCACATTGTTACTCTAGTTTATTTAACAGTTAAATAAATAGATAGTTTCCAAGTTGTTCCCTTCTTTATTTCAGCATCACCACATAAAAGTATGATTTGTTTTTGACGAGAACAAAAGCTTATCAGTGTCCAGTTGGTGGTGCCTAGTATGCACTGACTGCATCCTCTGCAGATGGGTAATAACTCCTCCTCTCCTGGGTAGGACACTAAACTTCATTTGATTGTGAGGTTCTATTTCTAGAGCTTTTGGGAGTGTGGAAAATCCCTTTATTGCCATTACACCCTGGTCCATTCTGACCCAGAGTGGTAGTACTTGTATGGATCAAATAGATCTCAGCCTTGAAGTGGGGGTAACAACCTCCATCCCCACCCCTATGACTGTCCTTAATATGACTAAACCATCTGATGGTGAGGCTTCAGTCCTGGAGCTTTTGAGAGTGTGCAGTACCTTTTCATTGCCATCACTCCTTGGTCCATTCTGACGTGGTGTGGTAGTACCTATTAAGGTCCCATCTATGGAACTATTTAATCATTTACTGTACTTGAAACCATTTAACTGTGTGCAAACAAATGACTGTTAAATTGAATTATATGTATTAAATAGCAATATTTGAATCCATTCTGTTGTATGTGAACAAATGAGCTCTGGCTTATTTAAAAATTGTTACCAGAATTTTCCTTTACAAATCATATATATTTGATATACATATATAAACAGGATTTAGCATTAAATAACCTACAAGGATTGATATGCTGTTAAAAAAAACAAAAAACAAAAAAAATAACCATCCATCCAAATAGATCGAAGGAGGGGTGGTTGTGTTCTAGACTATGGCCTCAAAGTGAATTCAAACTTCAGTTTTGCTGTTACATTCTCTTTCAGGCTAATATTTTTAGGGAAGGTATGAATCCACTTATCCTCTCAGCTATGAGTTAAATAGTATCACTTCTGTTCTTCTGCAAAGTTGGTTTTGGTATTAACTAGCCCATGGAGGTTGATACGTCATTTAAAAAAACATAGATCTGTTTAAAATCGTTAGTGTTAGGGAGGAATATTTGATACTATATAGCTGTGTACAAACAAATTATTATTAAATAGGAATACTTACTGGAAACCATATTGTGTAAAAAAAATTATTAGTATTAACAACAGTTACTTGAAACTATATAATTGCTTTAAAAACTTCAGCATTAAATAACCCAGCTAGTGTTGACATTCCAGAAAACCAAACAACTAACTTACCTTCAGTGAGCATTTAACAGTTAAGTGGTCACATTGTAAATTTAACAGATTAGAATTTTGTTTAGCATTTACTGTCTCATAGATAATAATGGTGCTATTACTCTCTCCCTCTCTACCTGTGATCAAAAAGCCCAAGGTCATTACCAGTCCTAGGGCAGAAAATAGTTTCATTTGAAGCAGTTTGACTCAGCAATTTAATTGTAAGATCACAACAACAACAACAAAAATGAATTGTTGAAGATAGCAGAAAACAAAATGCAGATTAATAACAAAACAGTTGTCAATTTGATTTTTTAAGCTGAATATGCAAATTATATATCCTTGTTAAGTAAAACCACTAAGTAACTAAGATGAGCCAAAGCTGCTAGATATAACTTAGTCAAAATGACAACTCACTGGCATCGGAAAGATATAATCAATTATTTGGCTTTGACTGGAGAATTTATTATTGTCTGGTCTCAGGGTGCTGTCCTCCACCCCCAAATACACTGCCCTCATAATGTAAAAAATGAAGGGGTGGGTTTATTGCCTGATGTGCCTAGATAAAGGCAATACTAATGGAACTTGGGTAATTTTTGATTGTGTCCTGGGTATGACACAAAACTGCATCTGGTAATGAGGTTCTAGTTCTGGAGCTCTGCAAACTGAAGTATCTTCTCATTACCATTATTCCCAGGTTCAATCTGGTAATATCCGTTGCAGTCTCATCTATGGGTCAAATAAAGATTTTTAGTATTGTATAGGAATGCTTGAAACTGTGCAAACAAATTATAAGTATCAAATAGGAATAGTTGCTTGAAACCATATAATTATGTATGAATTATTAGTATTAGATTGGAATACTTGGAATCATACAATCATTTGCAAATTATTAATAATTGATAGTACTGTGGAGAGATATGATGATTATAGACAAAAAAAATTCCAATTGAACCTGAAAAATACAGTTATGCCTATGATTAAACATTATAAATCAATCAAACTTCAACATTAAATAACTCATTAGAAGTTGATATGCCATTGAACAAATAAACCAAACCAAACCAGATTAATTTTTAATCCTACCACCCAGGAGGCTTTCTTCCAAGGTTCCTTGTATTAATCTGACCTTGCGTCACATCTGACCATCCTGGGAGGGTTGGTAAATACCATCAAAATGCCAATTCAGGCATGCAGCAGTTATTTTACCAACAAAATTATACATAATACACACACACACACACACATATATATATATATATATATATATATATATATATATATATATAAAACTGGATTTAAAGTAGGATGGAACTAATTAGCATACTTTGTTTTAATTATTTTAAATAGCAGGAACTTAATTAATACTGGGGATTTTCTGGCTGTATTATTCAAACTGAGGTCTACAAAAACCAAAAACAAACTTCAAATCATAAGCTTCATATGAATTCACACACACTCACTCTTTTCTAGAGAAAGAATTGGTTTCAACCTTCCTTCCCTTTAATATTGCATTTGTGTATGCACGTTAGGAGCTGGAGATTCTGTAAGCGCTTACTGTGGCAGCAAAGAGCAGCAGTTGTAATAGAGCAGAGAGTTTGAGCTGATGTGAGAGGGAGAGAATGCCAAAGTGTGTGGAGTTAGCTAGCTTGGCGGGTGTGCATATTTCGTTGATATTTGTGTTTTGTGAGTAGAGAAGGTTGGGGCACTTTAAGAGACTTGAGGCTGTTTAAGGGGCGCCTATAGGATGAGACTGTGAACAGAGACGGGAATTGTGATTAGTGACCTGATCTGGGGGACATGGCCAGCTGGGATGCTATGTTTGAGAGAGAACAAGGAAGAAGCTAACATCACTGCAAAAAGCAAATACTATCCTCTATTTAAATACAGTGTGTTAAGGATGGTTTGTGGTGGTGGTGGGGGGGCTTGCTTTCCCCCCTCTTTTTTCTTCTCTTTTATATTCCTTCTTATATAAATAGTTCTTTTTTTTTTCTCTTTTTTGTGTTTAAAGTTTTTTGCTATTTTTTTTTTAATCACATATTGTGAATGCATATATTATTAGAAATCTTGTGTTAGAGTGTGTGTGTGTGTGTATATATATGTGTGTGTGTGTGTGATTCAATAAATAAGGTGAATATTGCCTAAGGAGTTGGCAATAGGAAACACTGTTTACATTTACACCTTTTTCAAGGAAATCAATAGTAATGGGTGCTTTCATCTCCCTAAAGATTGTCAGCATGTCCTTCTTTACTGACTGCTGAACTTATTCTTTATTGGAGAGTGTGTTTCCACTCTATGGACTATCTTTTCAACTCAAGCTGCTTGTGGCAAACCCATGTTTAGCTCATTTGTAAGGATATTTTTGA
Source organism: Sepioteuthis lessoniana (assembly GCA_963585895.1). NCBI lineage: Eukaryota > Metazoa > Mollusca > Cephalopoda > Myopsida > Loliginidae > Sepioteuthis > Sepioteuthis lessoniana. The sequence continues at coordinate 86,037 of CAUZXS010000514.1, forward strand.
GTAAAACATGCTTCTCACACATTCTTCTGTAAATTTTACATGGTTTGCACATTTCAGTGACCAAAACTTTGATGACATGCCTCTGTTAACAGGTGGAGCATTGTTTGATTAGCTGCCATTTTAAAAAGGTGTCAAAACAATATTTTTTACAAGATTAAAATAATTTTTGGTATAAATCAATTCCAAACTATGCAGAGTTTACATTTTTGGAAAAAGGTTCTGAAGGTTTTTTGGGTGGGGGGTACCTTTATTTATTGAATGATTTCTTTTTTTTTTTGTGTATGTGTGTGTTTACACATACACACTCATATAATTTTGCCCAGTTAGCTGGGACTGTAGAATACACCGACTGCTTCTCTGCAGAGGGGTAAGACCCACCAAGTGTCCTGGATAGGACACTAAACAATCCGATCCTGAGGTTCCAGTAATGCTGGAGCTTTGGGGAATGCAGAGTACTCCTTCATTGCCATCTCTCTCAGGTTCACTCTGGCCCGGAGTGGTAGCACCTGATAGGGTCCTATCTATGGGTCAAATCAAACTAAACAGTGTACTTATACAAAACTGAATTGTTTGAAACAGAAGTGTTTATATGTATAAAAATAGTTTTGGCATTAATAACCTACAATAGTTGATGTGCCATAAAACCAAACCAAATCTGTTTGATAGGGTCCTATCTATGAGTCAAATAGAACTAAACTGAATTGTTTGAAATAGAATTTTGACATTTAACTTTTAGTAAACAAAAACTATACTTATACTAAACTGAATTGTTCGAAATTTAATTCAGCATTAACTGACCCGAAAAGGGTTGATATGCCGTAAAATAACCAACTAACCAACCAACTAAGTAAAAATGACACATCGTAGTGAGATTTTTTTAGAAATACAATACTCTTAAACTGCTCTTAGAGAATATAGCTATTTTCAGTTTAATTTGCAACTTAATGTTAATTTTGTGTGGGTCTGCATTTACACTGTTATTGCTTAATATTTCAAATTTTTGATATAATACCTATTCTTCACTCCTTTCTAAATAGAAGCATCAATATCATTGTAGACAGCTGTTATGATGAATTCTTATGTTGTAAACATTAAAAGTTCAAAGGAAAAATTTTTAATTGCTGAATAACTTCATAAATATTGAAAAAAATAAGTCTCTTGTAATAATGATGATAATGTCACAAATATTTTTCCCCTCTGCAACGTTTTTAATTTGCATAGTGCAGATACTACATTCTAAGCCTCAGCACAATGCACAGCTATTCCTAATCCTTGGTAGAAATGTTTTGATTTTATGTGTAAGTAATCAGTTTTTATAGGTTAATGCAAGTTAAGGCATTCCATGTACCATAAATTGTGCTATGAAAGTCAACCATTTTTTTAAACCTTGGAGGAGGTATCTGTAAAATTTGGGTTTGAATTATACAGCAGGGTTAAAATCCAAATCTTTAGCACAGTGTGATCAACCAGTGGTGAAGGTTTGAATTTTAGCCCTGCTGTATAAATTAGCTCTTAGTTTTGTAGAAATATTTTCTGGCTTAAAAGGTTGACTTTTACATCACAATTTATGGTATGTACCACCACAACTCTTCAATGCAGATGAGAACTGAAGTATATTTTCATGAGTAGTCACTTAAACTGTTTAATAGGGATCAATTAAGATATTTAGGTAGGATCTTTTCATATATTTGATTAATTTTGTGGTTTGGGTTCAACCCTAAAAGCAGAATTTACATCATTATATATATAACTGGCCAAACGGGTAGAATGTTTGCTAATCGCCTGGGAGACGGGGTTTCTATCCTAGGTTCACACCAAAGACTCAAAAAATGGTACTTGATGCCACCTTGCTTAACACTCAGCATTATAAGGTACGGATCAAGAGTAAAGTGGACCAATCTAGGGAATGGAGTAGCACCCTCCCTTACATTTCAGTGTAGTAGCTATTGAAAAAAAGAGCGTACGGATCACCCTAGACTATGGTCACCAACTTATATATATAATGGTTAGAATTTAAGGTCTAAAGCACCTCCAAATTGCAAAATTTTTGTGCTCAATACACACAATATAGAGCAATATCACAATGTATTATTTAAAAAATGTAAGGCAGTATAATGACTTCGAGTTTCACATTTTCAAAACTATTACTCTGCTTTACATTTTTTTCTAATATATTGTGAGAGATGCATACACTTGTGTTGCAATCACTGTTCCCCATTCTGTCACAGCCTTTCTTTGCTTTTACATATGGCATATATGCACTTCTGAACAAAAGATACTTTCTCACCTTATATGCTTGGTTTTCAGCATTATATTATTACTTTTCTTACCTAACTCTGCAGTGGGTGAGGGTAGCACCTGTCAGTCTCTTATTAGCATCCTGGAGAATTAAAATTTGATCTGAAAATGCTACAGTATTTCAGCAAAAACAAACTATTTGTCTCTACATAATTATTAAATATGTTATAGAACCATCTTCATGATCATTTTCTTTTAACAGGTGAAAATGCATATGCACATGTAATATCAAAATGCGTCAAGACCATTTGTTAAATTATTTAATTTTGAAACTTAAATGAAGCTGTGCACAATTGATCAGCTTATGTAATAAATTGATGATGTCTTAAGATCTTGACAAGTCTGTGGGAGTTCTCAGTACTTTTTAATCAGCAGATTTTCAGTTTAAAAAATAAAATCAGGTCTAATGTAGCACACTCCATACTCATCAGTAAGAGCCCTTTTCCAAAAAAAAAAAAAATGGTTGGGGTGTTCTTGGTATGATCTTAAACAGTGGTGAGGCTTCAGTTACAAAATTTAAATATATCTAACGAGTAAGATTGATGGATATGGGAGAAATTAAAAGAAATATGACTGCTCAGCTTCTCACCATATCAAAAGAAGAGTGTCAGAGGCACTTTGACCAGTGGAGAGCTCACTGGAGTAAGTGTGTTGAATGCCAAGGGGATTATTTTGAGGAAAATTACTGTTCATTATTGATTTCTGTCTTTGTAAATACTTTTTCAATAGATCCTCTCTGTATTTATGTATGTGTGTGTATACACACACATGCACACACACATACAAGATGTTTCAGAAAAATTAGATATCATTTTGTAATCTAATAAGTTGGCCAATTCTCATTTTAATGAGCTGAATTTTTACAGCATGTGTAGAAACAACTAAAAATTCAATGTTTAATGTTGAAATGACTTTTCTTTTTCAGTGAATGACATTCTTATACCTAGAAAGAAAAAAAACATTAAACATTATTTTATTTGTTTCTACACATTAAAAAAATTTGAGATCATTTAAACAAAAAAATGGTCAAGTTATTAGCTTTAAAAAGATTTTTTTTTTCTGAAACACTTTGTGTGTGTGTGTGTGTGTGTGTGTACACACATAATCTAGGTAGCATATTGTCTTTTATACATGTGTCACTAAATATGACAAATAAGAAATGTTGATTCAGTTTTTTTGGAGGGGGGGTTAAGAAGCAATAATTGTGGGTCAAGGATATATATATATATATGTATATGAGAGAGAAAGAGTATTTAAAGCTTTTTCTTTTATTTTTAGTTGCAGCTTGAGTACTTTTAACTATACTCGGTTATTATCAAGAACAGGGAAAAATTTGAACAGTTTTTATATGGCCTTGATCCACATTTGTCATTTGTGATTTTTTATTTGCTAGTAGGGAAATTTAATAAAGGGGGAAAAACTGAATAAACCTTTGTCTGACATATTTAATAGGTCTTTTATACACACACACACCTCTGTTGTATTTCAGGGATGTAAGAAAATTATGGATTTGTCATAACAGGATTATCTTATACGATGTGTATAAATAATAATACATAACAAAATTTTTACTTTGTCTTGTTTCTAAGCAGAGGGGTAAGATTTCCTCCCTCAAAAAACAAAACCAAAAAAAAAAACTGTTTTGGATATGACACTAAACTGCATC
>CAUZXS010000515.1:0-2500 GCA_963585895.1 Sepioteuthis lessoniana
TGCTATGAATGAATAGTTAGATAAGCTGAGTTATTTTGTCTTGGTCATGCAACCAGTCTAGGAGAAGAACATTTCTGAATTCAAACCAGATTTGCTTAAAAATTGACTTTGTTTCATATCGTGTTGAGACTTTCGATAATATGTTTAAAAATTGTTTTCACTTCCAAGGGAATTTCTTAATTTTAGAAAAAAAAGTTAAACCTTTTTTTTCTGAATCTTTGTAACTATTTTTCCGAAAAGACAAAATTCAGTTCAGTGGTTGTCATTTTGAAACAATTAAGAAGATTCGGTAAATCATAATGAACTAAGAACGAGTGAAGTCATGAAGATGTGGGTCAATCAGGGATGATATTCAAGCACTGTTTCTCGGGAGTGGCAACATCATTATCATTTAATCTGCCACATTATTTGAAACACAAAGCTTTGAATTAACTTATAATTTATTCAGAATTGTTCTTGATATATTTATAATGCAACAAAGTGTGAAGTTTTTACCTATTTAAAATCATTGAAAACTTTATCAATAAAACGGCTCTTAAAAAAACACAGTTTCTTCCAAGCAGCGATCGTGTCGATACTGCTATATGGATGCACTACATGGACGCTAGTTAAACGTATGGAGAAAAAGCTTGACGACAACTACACAAGAATGCTGTGAGCAATATTGAACAGGTCCTGGAGGCAACACCCCACAAAGCAGCAGCTATACGGCCACCAACCACCCATGACGAAAACTATCCAAGTTAGATGAACCAGACATGCAGGACACTACTGGAGAAGTAGGGATGCGCTCATAAGTGATCTACTCCTGTGGACCCCTTCACATGGCCTAGCGAAAGCAGGGCGACCAGCTCGAACCTACATACAGCAGCTCTGTGAGGATACGGGGTGTAGCTCTGAGGACCTGCCGGAAGCGATGAACGATAGGGAGGAGTGGCAAGAGAGGGTCAAGGATATCCGTGCCGATGTCACGACATGATGATGATGATGATTGTAACTATAAAATATTAACCTGTTTAGAATGATTGGTGAGACAGTTTTACTTTGCGTACAAATGATGACTATAATTGATAATTTGATTTCGGCATCAAATAAACCAACAAGAGTTGACATGCCTTAAAATGATGCAACAATATTAATCTGATTGTAAGTGGAAGGCATACATAAACACCAAACTTTTCGCAAGAGTATCATGTGAAACAAGATAATTTTTTTAAAGTGGAGTCTAACAGGTCTGAATTAAGAGTTTTCCTTCTCCTTGACTGGTTTCCATACCAAGGTTAAAGAACCCAATCTGTCCGACTATCTAATCATAGTAGGTAGGAGAATAGTAATATTTATACCTTTCCCAGGGATATTAGCACCATGTGGAATACAAACAATCTTGTCCAGGATTTGAACTCGAGTCGCTGTGCCCATTTCAAACGATAATAACCATTAGTCTATGAGCGTATATATATATATATATAAGGATAGAGAGAAAGAGAGAAAGAGAGAGAGAGAGAGAGAGAGAGATTATCATATGGCAGAAATCATGATTGGTTATTGTCTGTATAAGGCTTTGTACACTTTTAACCTTTTCCGAAACATTTACAAATGAAATCTGCCAATCACACATTACAATGATTGAAAGTACTTGTTCTATAATTGTTTCAGGGTTAGGCTTCGCAGTGAATCTCGTGAAGTCTTCCTTTTATAAACTCTCTCTCACACACACACACACATATGTGTGTGTGTGTGCGTGTTAGTACTCTCTGTTGGGCACTACCTATTAGAGCCTTACAGCTGGGATGTGAACTGCTAAACCCAAGTTTAGTTTCGTTTCGTTTTGTTTTTCGTTTATGGTATATCAACCTTTGTGAGTTATCTTATGACCAGGCCATCCTTGTAGAAGGACAGAAGTGGTACTATTTAATCCATAGCTGGGGTGATAGGGGGTTTCATGCCTTTCCCAAGGGTAATAGTCCGAAAGTGAATGTAATAGCGGGACTAGAGTTCGTACTCGCGTACTACGTAGTCGCATCCAGCACATTAGCCACCACAGCCGTCGGATACCTTACCCATAATTACACCTGCGATTTGTCTACCGTGGTGTAAGCTTGTGTTGAATAAGCCACTCCTTTTGAATGAGTTACCCATTGACTCTCCACACAACACTCATCTGTACTTTCACACATACACACACATACACATATCTATATATGTATGGGAGAGTGATTTCTTTGTTTAACGGTATTACAACCATCGTATGTTATTAATGCTGTAGTGATGTGATTTAAATATAAAATTAGGAGGTTCACAATTTTCCCATGGGTATTAGTTCGATAGATGGGTGCGGGAAGAATAAACGGTTTCTTGCCTTTCCCAAAATTGTCTGAAAGGTAACGTAACTCACTTACTTCAAGATTGCAGCCCAGTATGTTTGTCTATACGCAACGTCTAGGGCAATTTAATGCATAGAATTTAGGAAATCACGTTTAGGGTATAGTTATTTGAGTTT
>CAUZXS010000515.1:5000-15000 GCA_963585895.1 Sepioteuthis lessoniana
AGTTGGTGCTTTGTGGGGTGTTGCCGCCAAGACTTGTTCAATATTGCACTCAAAAATGGTTATATATAAAACTTCTAAGTGAATAACTTGTTGGTAATTCCATTTTTAAAAGTTATTACTAATTTGCTTGAACACAGTTCAGAATCACTATAGTTTCCACAGAGGTAACTGGTTTCAAGTATTGCTGCTAAACACAAATAATTCTATTCGACACTATTCATTCATTTGCACACAGAGAGTTGGTTCCCATTGCGCAGTAGTTAAAGGGCTTCGAGTATTGATATTCAACACTGATAATGCTATTCAACATTTCTCGTTCGTTTTCACTCAGTCAAATGGTTCCAAGAATTGGTTTGTAACACTAATGATTTAATTTAGCAGTAATTTGTTTGCACACAGTTAAATGGTCAAACAGTTCTCTTTGACCCACATAACTCTAACAGCCATGACTTCCCTGGTCCACACTGAACCAGGGAGTTATGGCAATGAAGGGGTACTCAACATTCCCCAAAGTTCCAGTACTGAAGCCACACAATCAGATTATCGTCATATCAGGACACTCGTTAGGAGAGTCTTACCCCTCTGCAGAGATACAGTATTCTACAGCTCTAGTCGACTGGGCTGGTATTAAGGATTGTTTCTTGAAGCTACAATTGTTTTCCAAGGAGTGTTATTATGATACTTACAAGAAACAAACGTTTATTATTAAACAGAAATAATTACATGAAGCTAAAATTATTTTCTAAGGACTTTTATTACGATAGTTACTAAAAATTATGTCACAACAAACAAACGTAGTGTATTTGGGATTAAATAACCAACAATGGTTGATATGCCATAAAACCCAACTCAACCCAACCCAAACCAAACCAAACCAAACCAAACAAACAAATCTGTTTGAAAATTATTAGTATTGAATAGGAATACTTGAAAATATATAACTCTGCACACAAATAATTGTTAGTATTGAAGGTGAATTAAGTATGGAGGCGTTTGTGAAGCAATGGTCAGAAGAAATCGACACGGCGACCCGAGTTCAAAACCTGGACGAGGTTGCTTGCTTTCCACATAAACTTTCGGAAATATATAAATCTATTTTCCCTCCAGCAATTGGTAAATAGTTGGACAGGCTGTTCTCATTAAACTTCTTATGACAATTGGTCTGGGAGAAGGGAAAGTAATTCAAACCTGTTCAACTAATTTTTAATATTGGCCTTGTGTCGTATCTTGCTCGTGCGGATGGATTGGTTTAATATATGAATACTTGCTTGAAGCCATATTATAGCGTGAAAATTATTTGTATTGAATAGAAATACTTGAGACCTTGTTGAAATTTAAATAGCTTTGATTATAATCAAACATTTGCAAATATATCAAATTTCGGTATAAATTTATCCATACCTTTTATTGTACAGGCATTAGAAATTGTTGTAGACTCTTGAAAATTCACTAGGTTATTGCTATACATCTTATGAGATGACTGACCAATTTTTATGATTTCAAGTTCAAATGAACAGCTACTGCAGCAATTGGAATACACCCAAATAAAGCCTGATTGTCACTGCTGGTGTATTTCAAAAATGCAATCTGACACTTTAGAAGAACGATATGCAATAAAATTGTTTTGAACTTGGAAAAAATGCCACAGGTTTTATTTCAAATTCTGCAAAAAGACATTTCCCAGAGAACCACCGAAGAATTGATATGAAAATAGAAAACTTATAAATTCCTTTTGTTTGATATGGTTTATTTCCCGACATACTAGAATCATGGAATAAATTTTCAGACTTTTTTTCGTATGGGCACTTTTATTGATAGTACACACATGAAACTCGAGTCCTCTTCGAAGTAACCTCCTCCGGCTGCAATGCACTTGTTGTATCGTTCCAACAACTTCTGGAAGGCCACATGGAAGTCCTCGTGTGAGCGTGTCAATGACCTTCGTCACAGCCTCTTTCATCTCCTCAATTGTCTCATAACGACAGCCTCTGAGCTTAGGGAATAACCAAAAGTCACAGGGAGCAAGGTCTGGACTATAGGGACGTTGAGGAACTGTCTTGATGCCCATCTTGGTCAAATAGTCTTTGACAAAGATGGAGTTGTGGACTGCTGTATTGTCCTGCTGGAAATGCCACCGACCCGATTTGAAGAGTGCTGGCCTCTTCCCTAGGAATCTCTTCCTGAACTCCCTTAAAACCTCAACATAGTAACCCTAACCCTAACGGTTTGGCCAATCAACTCTGGTGTATTGACTTCCTTACTCCTCCCACACCTCTCATCATCCCTCACAGACTCCCTGCCTTTCTTGAATCTCTTATGCCCCTCGAAAACAGATGCTGGATTCATGCAAGATGGTCGAAAAGCAGTATGAAGCATTCCATACGTTTCTGTGGCATTTTTTCCAAGTTTAAAACAATTTTATTGCATATCGTTCTTCTAAAGTGTCAGATTTCATTTTTGAAATACACCAGCAGTGACAATCAGGTTTTATTAGGGTGTATTCCAATTGCTTCTGTAGCTTTTCATTTGAACCTGAAATCATAAAAATTGGTCAGTCATCTCATAAGATGTATAACAATAACATAGTGAATTTTCAAAAGTCTACACCAATTTCTCATGCCTGTACAAAAAAAAGGTATGGATAAATTTATACCGAAATTTGATATATTTGCAAATGTTTGATTATAACCAAAGCTATTTAAATTTCAACAAAGTATCAAGTATTAGAATTGTTTAAATAAACTGAATAGCTTGAAAGAGAAATGTTTTTCACAATAAAACAGTGTACTCAGTCTAAACTGAAATGTTTGAAATAGAACTTACTATTTGCATAAAAATGGATTTGACGTTAAATAACCTACAAAAATTGATATGCCATAAAAACCCAACCAACCAACCAACCAACCTTGGAAGAATGTCTACTTACCGACGTTTTTTTTTTTTAAATTTGAAATGAACCCATTTCTGAACAGGGCCCAGTCGGTTGGGGATGCAGAATACACCAATAGCATCTGTGTTGAGGTGTACGATTCCCCCAACGAGTGTCCTGTAAGTGACGACAGGGTTCCAGTAATACTGGAGCTTTGTGGAATGTGGAGTACCCCTTCATTGGCATTGCTCCCAGGTCCACTCTGACGTTTCGAGGTAGCACTTGAATGGGCCATATCTATGAATCAATAAGAACAAATTATGTGTGCAAACAAATGAACGATGTTAAATTGTGACTGTAATATGGTAATAAATGAAAACATTTAACTGCGTACAAAAAAGAACTTTGGTTCTTTTAAGAATGTTATCAACAAAATGTGTTTAAAATCATATATTTTCAATATATATGTATAAAGAGAATTTAGCATTAAATAACCTACAATGGTTGATATGCCATAAAAGCCAACCAATCCAAATCATATACATTGAATATATATGTATAAAGAGGATTTGGCATTAAATAACTTTCAATGATTGATATGCCATAAAACCCAACCAAACCAAATCATATATATATATATATATATATATATATATATATATATATATATAAAGATGATTTGGCCTTAAATAACCTACTATGGTTGATATGTTTTAAAACCAAACCAAACCATTTCTGAACAGATTAATATATATATTTACCAACCCCTCCGCTCGGTCAGGATATGACACAAAGTCAATTTTTAAGCGGAGTTTAGCAGGTTTGAATTCAGAGTTTTCCTTCTCCTAGACTCGTAACCTCACCAAGGCTGAAGAACCTAGTTTGCCCTAATATTTACCCATAGCTGGAGGGAGAATAATTGGATTCATATCTTTCCCAAGGGTAATAGTGCTATGTGAAATGCAATCAGTCTCGTCGAGGATTTCCTCCGACGATAACCATTACACCACGGGCACATCCTTACACCAAAATCTGAACAGATTAATATACTCTGTAATCTAAGCGTAATATTTTAAATATTGAAAATAGATTGGTTTGATTTGCTTGTTTCTGGCATATCAAATTCTCATGGATCATTTAGTGCTAAAGTCTTTCTTGTAGAAGAACAGTAGTGGTACTATTTAATCCATTATTGGAAGGCTAAGCGGGTTCATACCTTTTGTAAGAGTGTTAGTCTGGAAGAAAACGCGACTGCGGCACTGGAGTTCGAACTCGCTAACTACAATGTCGCAGTTCACCATGTTAGCAACTACTCCATAAAGATTCCTTCCTTGGATGTAGAAATAAATTGTATTTAGTTACGATATGTTGTCTATTAGGAAAACACTCTTGTTAATAATAAAGTTATTAACATCCATGTTAATCTATAAATACTTTTAGTGATTGAATTGAAAAATTAATGGACTGATATTAGACAAATAGCATAATATTAAGTGGCTTTGCTTTGCCATAAATTTTGTATGGTAAGTACTTAAATCCTGTGGGGAAGTAGCTACAGATAAATAAAAAAAAATTTTTTAAATCTAAATATGAGCACAGGTAAAAAAAATCATACGTAATTGTAGTAATTCTAGCTAAAGTAACAACATTAAGTTTATAATACCCAAAAATTCACTCTGAATTGTCCAGCAGGACACATGGCGTAACGGTTATAGGCGTTGGTTCTCTGAGTTTCTAAGAAGACAATCATCTGAAGGTTGAAGGCGAGTAACAATACAGGAATACTTAACACTTCTACCCGGTTATGGCGAACGGAATCAGAAAAGGCGACCCCCGTGGTTTCAATAAAGGACGTAGTTCGAAGTTCCGTGAAGGTTCCCGAGGTCGACAAACACCTGAAGAAGGCCGGTAGACATATCGGCCGAAACGTTGTGGAAATAACGATGAAGACAATAGTCCGAAAATCCTTAATTATAAAAATAGCTACAGATTGTTTATTCTTTTTTTTTTAACACATTATTAGTTTAAAATGCGATCTTAAATGATTCTTTGAGAAATTACTCATTAATTCACCTTTTGTAGATTTTGAAATTAACAATTTACCATCATCATCATCATGTCGTGCTGCTAGCACGGATATCCCTGACCCTCTCTCGCCACCCCTCCCTATCGTACATCGCCTCTAACAGGTCTTCAGTGCCACATCCCGTATCCTCACATAGCTGCTGAATGTATGTTCGTGCTGGTCGTCCTGCTTTTGCCCGGCCATATGTGGGGGTCCATAGGAGTACATCACTTATGAGCTCGTCCCTGCTTCTCCAGCAGTGTCCTGCATGTCTGGTTCGTCTAACTTTGATATTTTTCGTGATTGGAGGCAGGTGGCCGTATAGTTGGTGTCTTGTGGGGTGTTGCCGTCCGGACTTGTTCAAGATTGCTCGCAGTATTCTTGTGTAATTGCCGTCTAGCTTCTTCTCCAGCCATTTTTTTAGCGTCCATGTAGTGCATCCATACAGCAGTATCGATACGATAGCTGCCTGGAAGAAACTGCGTTTCATTTTATCGGTTAAGTCTGATTTCCATATGATCTATAGCCTATTGATAGCTGTCCATGCCTTCGTTAGCCGCGTGTCGATGTCCTTTTCGGCTGATGAGACGCTGCTTCCTAGGTAAGTGAATTTGTCTACTAGTTTAAGAGGGGTTCCGTCTAGAGTGGTGATGTCACCTGTTTGATTATAGCAAATTACTGTCATTCACAATTCAGCGCAAAACCACCTGTTAAAACTGGTTTGACAAACTCACAAACATTGAATATTATATATATTATTATATATATTATAATGAATTGAATATTATTAAATGAATTGAGCTCGTTGAAGACTGTGGGGATATAGAAAATTAGGGACTCGAAGAATATATTAAATAGAGCAAAGAAGGACTAATTATAGCAACCAATAACAGAAAAAATAATACCATGACAAATGGCAATTAGTAAATCAAGGAAACAAAAATTAGAAGAAAAGTAATTTCTTGAACACTTCAGTACACAAACTAAGGAAACTGCACATGAGATGACATGAATATGACCGTACAGAGGAAACCTAAAAAAAGAAAATGAATAATGACACTAGAACTAATTATGCAAAAGCTGGAATAAATGAGAATTTAGAGGATTTTAACTGTTGTTTAAACGGAGAGAAGAGAGAGAGAGAGAGAGAGATGAAATAGTTAATCTATGAATTAAGAGATTTTTATGCATAGCTGGGAAGAGAAAAGATAGATTTATGCCTTTCGCAAGGTCTTATGGGAAACGCGATTTGCCTACTCTTCGATTAGAAATCGAGTCTCTGCTTCCATTTTTTACAGCAGTAACTGTTATGCTAAGAGCAGCTACTATATATATATATATATATATATGTACATATATATGTATGTACATATATATGTATATATATATATATATATATATATATATATATATATCTTCTTCTTCTTTCTTTCTTTGTTTAATGGCATATCAACTCTTTTTAGGTTATTTAATGCCAAAGCCATTCTCCTAGAAGAACAGTAGTGGTACTTTTTAACCCATAGCTGGGAGGATAAGGGGGTTCATACCTTTCCCAAGGGTATTTTCCCGAAAGTGAACGTAATAGCGCGACTGGAGTACGAACTCGCTTACTACGATTCCACAGTCCATCGCTTTAACAATTACACCACGAGGACACCCCCTATATGTATATGTATATACAAGGTGGAATGATAAAATTGTCGCCCAAGAAAAGACGACAGGATTCCATTTCCGTTTAATGAAAACCGGTTTTCTTTTTTTTGTTGCAGACCATCTACTAGTTGGCCAGTTGTGTACAAATCCCAAGAGCGATAGGAGCCTTCTATCATGTCTGAAAGTGACACAGTGTTCACCGAGCGAGATCGGAGATGCGCCGCTGTACAACTCATGCTCTCTACCGATCCAAGTTATGACAACAGGACCATTGCCAGCACCCTCAAAATGTAAATCTAGATTGCCACAAATAACAGGGACGTGCCCAGGGTGATGAAAACAATGTTTCCGGCTATGGTTATGGTCTTTGGTGTGGTTTTAAGTGAGGGCCACATCATGCCACCTCACATCTTCGAAGTCGGCTTGAAAGACAATACCAAAGTGTACCTGGATGTGCTGAAGAGTGTGGTGATCCCCTGGTGCAATCAGGTGGTCGCTGGCTGACCCTGGGTGTGGCAGCAGGACTCTGCCCCGGCCTACAAGTCCAAAGAGACCCAGGTTTGGCTTCAGAAGGAGTGCTACGACTTTGTACCCTTCTCCCCCGACCTGAACCTGCTGGACTACTTCGTTTGGTCATACGTCGAGAACATCACCAACATGACATCCCACAATACCAAAGCTAGCCTGATCGCCGCCACCTGTCGGGTATTCACTGAGCTCCCGCTGGCGCTTGTGGAAAAGGCATGCTCCCAGTTCCGGATCCGCATCGAGGCGGTGATTGAGGCTGAAGACGGCTACATTGAATAGATTTCAGCTCTACTACATAATCAAGTTACCTGAATTGGTTTTTTCAATAAATGTTTTAAAATAAAGCTGTAGTGTTGTTTTCTTTAGGACGACAATTTTATCGTTCCACCCTATATATATATATATATATATGTATATATATATATATGTATATATATATATATATATGCATATATATGTATATATATATATATATGTATATATATATATGTATATAAATATATATATGTGTATATATATTTACTAATCTAATATCTACCAGCATTCACGGTACCAGCAAAAAAGAAAAAAAACCGCCAGGAACAAGAGATAAGAATATCTTGAATCACCGCCCGGGGGAAAAAGAAAAAATATTATAGGTCAAAAAGAAAGAAAAGGCCAACCTCGTCAGACCCCTTGAAAAAAATCAAGGGATATGCAGTCAGTTGGTCAAAAGAAAACTAAAACCTTCCGCGAACACTCCAATGCTTATACTATATATATATATATATATATATATATATATATATCTGGTGGAGGCGAGTTAAAGATATTATAGAATACATATGCGATTTGCAATTATCAAAACTTCAGTTCTATGAATGATAAGATCTATTTGTAATGTTTTTTGTAAAGATTAATTCATTTATTTTATTGTAGTTTCGCAATAAATTCATATTATTATCATTATTATTATTGTTTAATAAATATTTCCTCATTTCAAATTCAGAAATAGGATTGATTGTTAACTTCAGTGGAAGAGAATGTAAAATGCTGTTTCTTTTGAACTTTCATGATTAGAACTGTTCGGAGATATAGAGTTTCAGAAAGATGCTGCGCCTTGTCACTTTGGCCCCAGAGTTAATTTCTTCTATAAATAAATAAAACAAAATAAATGAATAACAAGTAGAAAAGACATAGTCTAATCCACCATTGGCCACCATTAACACCAGATTTGAGCCGATTGCATTTCTTTTATACTAACTTGTAAAGATTATTGTTTATTTAATAAAACCTTCATCTTTTGGAGACCTGCACACCAAGATAATTTATTTGATTCTGAGCATTACCGAAAATCATTTGTAAAACGGATTCGTTGAACTTCAGAAATTGCATCAAGGTTTGTATAAATAAGGATGGCCAACGTGTGAATGACAGAAAACTCAAGAATAAATCTATCTAAAATGTAATAAAATGTTTTTATTAACCTTTTAACAAATTGATTTTATCATGTTTAGGAAGTTAAGAAAATTTAAAATGACACAATGATTTTACAATGCTACAAACACACACAAACACACACACACACACACACAAACATATATATATATATATATATATATGTATATATAAAAAAGAATACTCATTCAAAGCATCAGTAAAATCAATAAAACGATGACTGGATTCAATAGATGAAAGATCTAAATTAATAAAATATTAGAGGAAATATCATAACATGAATATATCATAAAAATAACACAAATACCAGATTCTAAGTTTCACGTTTTCGATCGTCAGGTGAGTTACTTTCCACCACCGTTCATCTATACATATATTTGAGTTCAATCGCAAGTCAAGTCATACTAGATAATCAAAAAATGGTACTTGATGCCTCTTTGCTTAACATTCAGCAATATAAGGTACGGATCAAGGGTGAGTGAAGCTATCCGTGTAAAAGAATGGCACCCTTCCCTACACTTCATTGTAGTAGCAATTGAAAGAGGAGCCTTCAAGTCTCCCTTGACCACAGTTGGTCAACTTATATATATATATATATATATTGCGCATTTCGGCAGCAGATCTTCTTGAAGATGACGGAAAAGTATTTGCGTTAAGTTTTTTTTTGTTTGTTTTTTTGTAAGGCCTTGCTTGTTCTCAAAATGTCACGAACGAGGATGAAGGCTGGTTAATAATTGTCCGAAGTCTTTGATGTTACAACGCTGATACATGTACTTTCGACCTTCATTGGTCATTGTTAAGGGCTTGGGTGCGATCATGCTCTAGAACATAAAATGTTTCGAGTGCTCAATGAATATTTTGAATTAGTGCGTTTATACAATACAGTCGGTGTATTTGAATGCACAGTCTATTTGCACTGGTTCGAAGCTGTAGTATTTACAGACATGGGTGCAGTGACTATGAATCACAAATATATATATATATATATATATATAATTTGGTTTGATAGCATACCAACTAGAGTTATCGAATACCAAATCCATTTTTAAACATATAAAGTTCTATTTCAAACAATTCAGTTTAGCATAAGTAGACAGTTTAGTTCTGTATGACTCATAGATAAAGACCGTTTAATGCGACCTCTTCGGGACAGAATAGACCTGTGAGTGATTGCAAAAATGGGTACTCCGCATTACCTAAAGTCCAGTATTACAAGAAGCTCACCATAAGATTGTTTAGCGTCATATATCAGGACACTCATAGGGAGGGTTAGGGTAAGAGATAGTTGCAGTTGGTGTATTCTGCTGCCCCAGCCGGCAGGGTCAATATATATATATATATATATATATATATATATATTGTCATCCACAGATAGACTGCTTTGTTGTATCACAACTCACCAGTGTGGCTAGACACGCAGGATGCTTGAAGCTAGGATCGAAACTCGC
>CAUZXS010000515.1:20000-31067 GCA_963585895.1 Sepioteuthis lessoniana
TATATATATATATATATATATGTGTGTGTGTGTGTGTGTGTGTGTGTGTGTGTGTGTGTGTGTTTATTTGAATTTTCACACCAATATGCACTTTTTCAGTGGAGATTGAATGAAAGTAAATCCCCAAAATACTTCGAGTTGGTTTTAACAATGCTTTCACCGCGATGATTTCCATTTTTTCCCAGACTTCTAATTCTTCCAATCTATTTGCAAGGCTCTTTAGTTCTCTCAGCTCTCCAGTATTGATGGGTACAACTGTTAAATTCCTGTTCTACAATTATTTCATTTTTTTTTATCTAACCAGGCGCTGATATTTTCCCAGATATCTACACATTTCCAAAAATTTAATTTTCACTCTATGGTCTGCTAAACTAACAACATATTATCATCGCAATAAAAATTATTGTTTTTTCATCATTGGTTTATTTTCTTGATGCTGATCGTGTTAAGGATAAAAAAATATTTAATTATGCAATCATTTTGTCCAATATTGTCTAATTTGGGCATATCTCTCTATCTCACACTCACACACACACACGCACACACACACACACACACACACACATACACACATATATATATATATATGTGTGTGTGTGTGTGTGTGTGTGTGTGTGTGTGTGTGTGTGTGTGTGTATGTGTGTGTGTGTGTGGAGAATAAGGACTCCAATCATTATTTGAAAACCGTTTTCGATAGAAATATCAAGAAATATTGGATGATAGAATAAATAAATATTTATATGACCCCTGTGACCCACCACCTACCATCGTTTTCTCTTTTTTTTGTTTTTAGAATAGGTTGTTTATTTACTTTGCTTTTATTTGTTTTTGTTTTTTCTTGCGAATGATTTTTTTTTAATCTTTCGTCTTCTTTTTTTGTTTTTATCTTTGTTTTTAATGTATTTTAAAACTTTGTTTTTGTAATTTTCTTTTATTTAATCATTTGTTGTTTTATTTTTGTTTGTTTTTTCTTGTTTTTGTTTTTTAAAAATGTTCTTTTGTATCTATAAATATTCTTTTCTCTGTTAAACCTGAATGTCTTTCTTTCTTTTGCTAAGTTTCTTTCTTTCTTTCTTTCTTCTTCATCTTCCCTCCTTTCTTTCTTTCTTTCTTATTTTCGTTTATTCGACGTCTCTTTCTTTCTTTCGCTCGCTCGCTCGCTCGGCTTTCTGTCTTTTGTTTATTCGACTTTTCTATCTTTCTTTCTTTCTTTCTCTCTTTCTTTCTTTCATTTTTGTTAAGATCCACTTTCTTTCTTTCTTTCTTTCTTTCTTTTGTACGACTTCTCTTTCTTTCTTTCTTTCTTTCTTTCTTTCTTTTGTACGACTTTTCTTTCTTTCTTTCTTTCTTTTGTGTGACTTCTCTTTCTTTCTTTCTTTCTTTCTTTCTTTTGTACGACTTTTCTTTCTTTCTTTCTTTCTTTTGTACGACTTTTCTTTCTTTCTTTCTTTCTTTCTTTCTTTCTTTTGTACGACTTTTCTTTCTTTCTTTCTTTCTTTCTTTTGTACGACTTCTCTTTCTTTCTTTCTTTCTTTCTTTCTTTCTTTTGTACGACTTTTCTTTCTTTCTTTCTTTCTTTCTTTTTTTTCTTTCTTTTTTTCTTTCTCTCTTTCTTTCTTTTAACGTTTTTTTCATATTTTCTTTTTCTATCACTGGTTACTCTTTCTTTTATTTTATTCTCTAAATCAATTAACTCCTTTGTCTTTTATTCACTTCCTGACATTTTATCCTCAACCCTTCAAACATGTATATCTTTAACAATTATTATACTCACTACTAACACTACTAATTCTACTATTGCCACTTACTATCCTTTAATACTATGCCTCAAATTACAACTAAAAAGACTATTCTGATTTGTATTAGTATCTATATTATTAGTATTAATAATGTTAGAAGCTGTAAGAATATATTTAGTTGTGAGAGTTATTCACACAAGCATTAGCTGATGGTTTTCCACTTGAGTTTGAGTGATTGTAAGTCTCCTCAAGTCTCCAGGACTTTTCTCGGTATTCTGGCCGAACTTAATTATGCTGTAGTTTGGTTGATCTCTTCTT
This sequence comes from Sepioteuthis lessoniana, assembly GCA_963585895.1. Taxonomy (NCBI): domain Eukaryota; kingdom Metazoa; phylum Mollusca; class Cephalopoda; order Myopsida; family Loliginidae; genus Sepioteuthis; species Sepioteuthis lessoniana. The sequence continues at coordinate 22,058 of CAUZXS010000515.1, forward strand.
GTCCTCTGATTTCCAAATCTTCCAGTCCATTTACCAATCATTTGAGGATTGTTCCAGGTGTACCGATCACAGTTGGTATCACCGTCATTTTAAGTTCTATAGTTTTTCAATTCTCACGTATTTACCTCTCTTTTCGCCTTCCTTCAGTTTTACCCTGTGGTCAGCTGGGACGGCCAAGTCCACTATTCGGCAGCTTTTCCCTCATTTTGTTGATTATCATTAGGTCTTGTCGTCTGGCTGAGATTAGGTGATCCATTTGTATCTCAAAATCCCTGTGAACATCACATTCTTCAGGACGGATTATTATTATTATTATTATTATTATTATTATTATTATTATTTTGCTCATTTGAGTTTAAACGTCTCATTCTCCAGGATGCATTCTGGGTTGTTCTTATATCCTTTGTTCGTATGGTCAAATTCAAGCTTCTTGCACAGTTGCCAGTGGATCACCTTTCCACACAATAGTGTCTAGTCTTATACTGTTTTTGCGCTAACTTACTGCTTTCGCTTATGTAATTGATCGTTTCATATCTATCACCACATAACATACAGCTGATATTTTGTTGTGTCTTGTCTATTTTTGCAATGACATAGTTAGTCCTTATAGAGTTGTTCTATGCAGCAATTGTAAGCGATTCAGTTTCTCTTTTAAGTTTTCCCTTTCTCAGCCATGTTTAAGTTTTTTCGAGTGAGATTTCGCTTATTTGTCGCAGTAATAAGTTTTTCTCTGCATTTTTAAATGTATTCTTCGAGTTTTTGAATCAATGCCTCGGCGCTATCATCAATGCGAGCGATTCCTTTCCATCCTTCTTTTCTTGATACGAGGTGCATACGATAATTTTCCAGACTTTTTTCGTATGGGCACTTTTATTGATAGTACACTCATGAAACTCTAGTCCCCCCTCGAAGTAATCTCCTCCAGCTGCAATGCACTTGTTGTACCGTTCCAACAGCTTCTGGAAGGCCCCATGGAAGTCCTCTTGTATGAGCGTGTCAATGATCTTCGTCACAGCCTCTTTCATTTCCTCAATTGTCTCATAACGACAGCCTCTGAGCTAAGGGAATAAGCAAAAGTCACAGGGTGCAAGATCTGCTTTTCGACTATGTTGCATGAATCGAGCATCAGTTTTTGAGTGACATAAGAGATTCAAGGAAGGCAGGGAGTCTGTGAGGGGTGATGAGAGATGTGGGAGGAGTAAGGAAGTCAATACAGCAGAGTTGATTGGCCTAAGGGTTAGGGTTAGCGTTACTATATTGAGGTTTTAAGGGAATTCAGGAAGAGATTCGGTCAGAAGAGGCCAGCACTCTTCAAATCGGGTCAGTGCCATTTCCACCAAGACAATGCACCAGTCCACTACTCCATCCTTGTCACAGACTATTTGACCAAGATGGGCATCAAGACAGTTCCTCACCCTCCCTATAGTCCAGACCTTGGTCCCTGTGACTTTTGGTTATTCCTTAAGCTCAGAGGCTGTCGTTATGAGACAATTGAGGAGATGAAAGAGGCTGCGTCGAAGGTCATTGACACACTCACACAAGAGGACTTCCATGGGGCCTTCCAGAATTTGTTGGAACGCTACAACAAGTGCATTGCTGCTGGAGGAAATTACTTCGATGGGGGACTAGAGTTTCATGTGTGTACTATCAATAAAAGTGCCCATACGAAAAAAGTCTGGAAACTTATCGTATGCACCTCGTATATCTGATTGATAGACTCACAAGGGTTGATTTGCCATAAAGAACTAACCAACCGACCAATAAAACTGACCGAGTTTTTCTAAATAGATGAAATGAGATCGATCTTGTGCATTTCATATAAAGATGAATTTTCGAGAATTTTATTCCAGTGTGTATCAGTATTCTTTTTAATCTTTCCTTTTGCGCTTAATACTAGTGGAATAACTGTTGTGTATAAATACCACATTCTTGAAATTTCTATTTCAATAACATGAAGTCTATCAAATTCTTTGATTGAGATTTTTGTTTGTTTCTTTACGAGATGTTCATGTCTATGAGATAGCATTAATTCTTTTCAAAACATTTTATTTCTACATCGAGTCTATTTGCTTGTTTAGGGCAGTTAGTATTTTTGGTTGGTTGGTTTCTTCGTTTAATGGCATATCAACCCTTGTAGGTAATTTAATGCCAAAGCTATTCTCCTAGAAGAACAGTAGTGGTATTATTTAACCCATAGCTGGGAGGATAAGGAGGTTCATAACTTTCCCAAGGGTATTCGCCCGAAAGTGAACGTGATAGCGCGACTGGATTACGAACTCGCGTACAACGACTCCGCAGTCCAACGCTTTAACCAATACACCACGAGGACCCCCCCCCCTCTGTTAGTATTGTTATTGTCCCAGAGCAAATTAACATCCCCACTTTCTAAGACTGGTCGTGGTTTTTATTTATACTTTTTCTTTTCACCATAGGGCAGTTTATAATGTTGGGATCTCTTTCAATACAATTATTTCTCGACTCTATCAGGCCAATATATATCTAAACAGTTTTGGCCTTGTGCCACATCTAAGCTAAATTTCGTTAATACCCAACTGTTGCTGTAGTAGAACAACCCGATATTGCATGGTTAACAGTCTTCTTTGAAAGTGAAGAGGAATTATTATTATTATTATTATTTTACTCCTTTGAGAGTTTTTCACACCAGCGTTAGCTGATGGTTTCCCCCTGGAGTCTGAGTGACTGCTAATCTCCTCAAGTCTTCATGACTCATCTTAAAATTCTAGCCGACTTCAACATTGCGGGATTTTTGGAGGTATCCACACGACTTCTTATTTCCAAATCCTCCAGCTCTGCTACCAATCTTTTTGTGACTATATTGGTACGCCAATTACAATTGGTATCACCGTCAGTTTCATGTTCAATAGTTTGTTTTCTGTTGTCTCGCAAGGTCTAGGGACTGATCTCTCTTTTTGATTTCCTTCAGTTTTTCCCTGTGGTCAGCCGGGACGGCAAAGTTCACAATTCGGCAGGTTTTCCTCTTTTTGTTGATTATCACTAGGTCTGGTCGTCTTACCGAGATTAGGCGATCCGATGGTATCTCAAAATGCCATAGAATTTTGTGAGTCTCATTCTCCAGGACGTATTCTGGGTTGTGCATATACAATTTGTCCGTATGGTTAAATTTCTTGCGCAATTCCCAGTGGATCACCTTGCCCATACAATCATGTCTAGTCTTATACTGTTTTGCGGCTAGCTTACTACATTCGCTTATGTGATTGATCGTCTCGTCTCTGTCGCTTCATAACCTACATTTGCTATTTTTTTGTGCCTCATCTATTTTTTCTTTGACTTAGTCCTTATGGCATTGTTTTGAGCTACTTTTAGAAGAGATTCAGTTTCTCTTGGGGTTTTCCTTCTTTGCTATGTCCAAGTTTTCTCGTGTGAAATTTCGCTTGTTTGTCGCTTGAAATATCCGTACAGTTGTTTTTCTTCCCATTTTGTTTTCTGCTTATTTTTTTTCGGTTGATGCTTGTGGTGTCTGTATTTTTTTCTGGTCGTTATAATCAGTCTTCCTCCACGCTTTTTTAAATGTTGTTTTAGTGTTTCGGGAAATGGTTAATTTCTCTAACACTATAGATTATTTGGCAACACAAATGAACAACGAAACTTCTTTTAAACAACACAACAAAGAAAGGTTTAATATAGTAGCAGGCGTAAAGGAGTGAGAGTGAGAAAGTATCCCATTGGTGTCGCTGGTCAGTATGTTGGTCCTTGGTTTGTTGGAAGCGTGTGTGAAGCTAGCAGCAGTGTGTTCTTCAGCGATGGGTTCTAGGTGGAATCAGTAGCAATAATGTGAGAGAGATCTGTTTGTGCTGCGGGCTCATGGCTCTCTGACTGTCGACACACAAAAAGAAGGGACTAGAAAAAATAGTTCTTGAGAGGAAGAAGGAATTAATGCGGTCTGCCAGTTGATTGGTCGGTGAGTGACCGACTGTCTTGGCGGGGGCATTGATTCGTGGAAGGAAATAGATCTGTGGCTGCTACATAGTCTTCTAGTTGTTGTACCAATGCATCGACGCTATCTTGAATGCTGGCGAGTCCTCTTCCTTGTTATTATTTATGATTATTTTACTCCTTGCGAGTTTTTCACACTCGTTTTAATTGATTGTCTTTCACTGGAGTCTAAGTGACAGCAAGTCTCCTCAGGTCTGCAGGACTCTTCTCAGTATTCTAGCTGATCTTAATGCAGTGATATGTATGGTGTCGATTCTTACTCTGCTTTCAAATTCTTCCAGTCTCCTTTCCAAGCCTTTTGGAGCCGTTTCAAGTGCGCCAAATACAGTTGGTATCACCGTCAGCCTTATATTCTACAGCAATCTTTTAGTTGCCAAGCAAGATTGAAATAGTTAAGCATTTTTTGACTTCTTTAATTTTTACGCACTGTCCTCGGTATCATCTTTATTATTATTATTATTATTATTATTATTATTAGTAGTAGTAGTAGTAGTAGTAGAAGTAGAAGTATTCCATTGTGTTTCCTCAACGATAGGATATTGCAGATCTCCCTGCAAGTCAGGTGACAACAAGATCCTTGTGTTCTCCTGATTCCAGCGGTAATATTGTCTGAATGGTGTCAGTTTCTATTTCCCTCTTCTGATTATTATTTATTTCTTATTGTGTTTGCTATTTTTATGATGGATAATCCATATCTAGCTGAGGGCGAGTGGTCAGCTTATCGAGTCAGAGAGGAAAAAGTAGAGAAAGAAGAAACAAATAAATATATAAAGATGAGAATATAAGCAATCGAATGTAATAGTGGGGCGAAGCCAAACGAATGTATGGCATAGAAGCAGGGACGAACTCATAAGAGATGTACTCTTATGGACCCCCACACATGGCCGTGCAAAAGCAGGACGACCAGCACGAACATACATTCAGCAGCTATGTGAGGATACGGGTTGCTGTCCTGAAGACCTACCTAGGGCTATGAACGATAGGGAGGAGTGGCGAGAGAGGGTCAGGGATATCCGTGCTACCAGTGCGATATGATGATGATGATGACATATATATATATATATATATATATATATATATATATGTGTGTATGTGAGTGTGTGTGTGTATACTGTATACGTGTATGTATTTGCATGCATGTGTACAGATATGTGCGTATGTGAGTGTACTCCTATGTGTGTGTGTACGTATATATGTGTACGTCTATGTAGGTACATGTGTATATGCATATATGTGTACGTTTATGTGAATATGTATATATTGTATACGGGTATGTATGTAAATGTGTATGTGCGATTATGTACATATGTGCGTATGTATATACGTGTATGTGTGTATATATGTGTGCGAACATGTTTGAGTGTGTACGCCTATAGGTGTATGTACATGTACATGTATATACGTGAATGTGTATGCGTATTGGTGTGTATTTGCATGAATGTATTCGCGTAAGTGTACGTACGTGTACGTATGTGTATGTGTGTATTATATTTGTGCATGTATTTGTATGTGTGTTTATATGAGGGGATGTGTACGAATATATGGGAACGTTAAAGTGTGCCTACGTATTATATGTGTTTATGTATGTACGAGTGTGTGTTTTCTATGTAGGAATCTGTGTATTTATGTGTGTGGAAGGAAATAAGTCACACGTAGAATCGCAAATGCTTACGTATTCGTGAAAAGATGTGTCCACCTGAAAAGAAAAAAAAAAGATAAATGAACACAAATTTATATTGAAAAGTATATACACAAACATATGTAAGAATTTGAAAAAAAAAAACTTGGAAATTTACTAAGCTCTTTGCTTAGATGCGGCACAAGGCCGTATGAAAGGGGCACCCAATGAGACTCGAACTCACTCGTGTAGGTTTGTTAGCCAAGCTTGCTAACCATTACACCACAAGAAATACACTCAGACGAAAATCACACAAAGATGTATGTGAATAAACACACACTAAATCAAACGCACATACTCACGAAATTGCTCGCACGCACGCACACACACACACACACACACACACACACACACACACACACACACACACACACACACACACGCACTAACTCATACACACATACACACAAACACACACATACACACATACAAACTCACACGCACACATACACATACACACACACACACACACACACACACATACACAAACACTCGTACATACGTAAACGCATACAAGAAATATATATATATATATATAAGTAAACATACAGTCATAGAAAAATACACTCCAAATCATGGAAACGCAGACGCAAGCCAAGTCGGCTGACGCGACAGGGGAGGGGGCTGTAGGATAAGACACCACTCTCGCAATAAGTGTCCTGACTATAACATTAAGCTATCGGATGGTGAGGCTCCAATCTTGGAACTTTTGGGAAAGTGGAGTACCCCTTCATTGCCATTACTCCCATGTCCACTTTGCTCCGGAGAGGTAGATCTTGAAAGGGACCTATTAATAGATTACATTGAATTTTTTGACATTTAAACTAAGTGCAAACAAATGACTAACGCTAAACTGAATTTTTCGAAATAGAACTGTTTGATCATTTAAGTGAGTGTAAACAAATGACTGATATTTAATTGAATTGTTAGCGATACATAGCAATACTTGGGACCATTTAACTGTGTGCTAATAAATGAGTAATGTTGAATTGAATTATTAGCGTTGAATAGTAATACTTGCAACTACTTCACTTTGTGCAATCAAATGATGCATATTGAATAGAATTATTAGTGCTAGATAACAATGATTAAGACCATTTAACGGTGTAGAAACAATAACAGTATCAGAGTGCAAAGAAATTAGTTCTATTTCTTTTAAAAATGACATTACCGAGAAAGAGTTGTGCAAACAAATGACTGATGTTAATTTTTAGTTATATACGTGGTGCATTCAATAAGTTTCCAGACTTTTTTGTTCAGGCATTTAAAATTGTCGTAGACTCTTGAAACTTTACTATGTTATAGCTATACATCTTATGAGATGACTGACCAATTTGTATGATTTCAGCTTCAAATCAACAGTTACAGGAGCAATTGGAATACACCCTACTAAATCCTGATTGTTACAGCTGGTGAATTTCAAAAATGCAATCTGGACGCGAGGACACTTTAGAAGACCGATATGCAATAAGATTCTGTTTTAAACTTTGAAAAAATGCCACAGAAACGTATGAAATGCCTCAGACTACTTTTCGACCATCTTGCATGAATCGAGCATCAGTTTTTGAGTGGCATAAGAGATTCAAGGAAGGCAGGGAGTCTGTGAGGGATGATGAGAGGTATCCAGAATTCCATCCTTGTCACAGATTATTTGACCAAGATGGGCATCAAGACAGTTCCTTACCCTCCCTATAGTCCAGACCTTGCTCCCTGTGACTTTTGGTTATTCCCAAAGCTCAGAGGCTGTCGTTATGAGACAATTGAGGAGATGAAAGATGCTGTAACGAAGATCATTGATACGCTCACATAAGAGGACTTCTATGGTGCCTTCCAGAATTTGTTGGAACGGTACAACAAGTGCATTGCTACCGGAGGAGATTAGTTCGAGGGGGACTAGAATTTGATGTGTGTACTATCAATAAAAGTGCCCATACGAAAAAAGTCTGGAAACTTATTTAATGAGCCTCGTTGCAGTACTTGAAATCATTTTACTGCGGGCAAAAAATAAAAAAATAAATAGATAAACTCAGGGTCATTTAAAACTGTTATCAATAAAAATGTTTTTACAAATCATATGAATTTAATATATATGTATGTATAAAGAGGATTTGGCATTGAATAACCTATAATGGTTGATATGCCATAAAACACAACCGAACCCAATCATATATATTTGATACATATGTTTAAACTGGATATGCCATAAAACAAATCTAACTAAATCATATATATTTAATAAGTGTTTTAACTGGATTTGGCATAAGACAATCTATAAGGGTTGACGTGCCATAAAACAAAACAAAACCAAATATATATTTAATATATATGTATAGACTGGTTTCGGTATTAAATAACCTACAACGGTTGATATGCCATAAAACTAAAGCAAACCAAATCATATATCTTTAATATAAATGTATAAAGAGGAATTAGCTTTAAATAAACTACAATGGTTGATATGCCATAAAACCCAACCAAACCAAATCATATATCTTTAATATAAATGTATAAAGAGGAATTAGCTTTAAATAACCTACAATGGTTGATATGCCATAAAACTAAACCAAACTCAATCTTAGATATTTAATATATATGAATAAAGAGGAATTAGCATTAAATAACCTACAATGGTTGATATGCCATAAAACCCAACCAAACAAAACCACGAAACTCATGCGCAAAAATATAAATACATATATATATAAGTAAAGTTGGCGACCATATAAATATATATATATATAAATAACGTGTGTGTGTGTGTGTGTGTGTGTGTGTGTGTGCATTCACAGCAATAAAAACAAACAAAAATAACTGATTCAAATATAAACAGAGCAGCCGACATGTACACGGTCAAATCACACGGAAAGCATACGTTCCCACCAAATCCTTAAAGATAAGAAGTGACATGTCTATTTGGTGCTTAGATGGGTGACTATTTTGCCACAGCAAGCGCCATTTGCAATCCGAGACTGAGCATCAGTTTAGCTGATCATAACAGACATTTATTCAGATGTTGGAAATAAAACTTAGGATTGTATTATTTGCTAAAGACCGAAAATCAATTCATATATATATATATATATATATATATATATATATATATATATATATACGTGTGTGTGTGTGTGTGTAATATCAATGAAAGAAAACTGTTGGATTTTCTTTCATTGATACAACAGATATATTCACTCCGTATGAGGGGGTATTATATATATATATATATATATATATATATATATATATATATATACAGATATAGATATAGATATTCTGATATATCTATATATTAATAGCTATATATATATATATATATATATATATATATATATATTTTTTTTTTTTTTTTTCAGTAAACCA
>CAUZXS010000516.1:0-49793 GCA_963585895.1 Sepioteuthis lessoniana
CAGCTATGTGAGGATACGGGATGTTGTCCTGAAGACCTACCTAGGGCGATGAACGATAGGGAGGAGTGGCGAGAGAGGGTCAGGGATATCCGTGCTACCAGCGCGATATGATGATGATGATGATGATGTATGTATATAAAATATTTTATAATGTATATATAATATGATATATATTTACTATATTATATATATATATACATATATATATAAATATATGTATATTTAGGCAGCATTTCTTCGTTAATGCAAATTTCTTTAAACATAATAGACATTTTATGCCTACATATTCTCTTTTGGATCCGTTCGAATTCCCGTATTACTTTTATCGTATTCGGGGGGAATTGATTTAGGTATTGTCCATAGTTGTATGTATCCCTAGTACTTTCTGCCCGACTTTGGGCCATCATCAGGGAGAATCTGTTACAAAAGTGATGTAACTTTTGTTTTAGCAAATTACTACTGTGTAAGGACGTCTTTGCTGTTGGAGATCAAAAATGTTAACCAACAAAATAAACAGTGTACTACTCCATCCAGTCAACAAACATATATCAAACTTTTTTATCGTAACCAAATGCACTACAATTATAAATCCGATGAAAAAATAATGAAAACATTGATTCACAAAAACATACTCCCCACTGATCCTAATAAAAAAATAAAACTTATTATAAATTATAATAAGTTTAAAACCTCGAATTTGGTCATTAGAAATAACTCCTCTCCCTCGATTGGGGTGTTGCAAAAAAACCAACGTTATATATAAATTTAAATGTCCCCTAGGAGATTGTATCTCTGATAATAATAATAATATATATATGTTGGTTTAACCTCAACTACCCTGTCGAGGAGACTTACAATGCACCTTTCTGACACAAGTTCAATAGCTCAGCATTTAAAAAAACATTCATGCCCAACAACACAACAACGAAAAATTCTCACCGACAACACAACAATACTCGAACATCAAAATAATAAACAAAAACTTCAGATTCTCGAAGCACTATATATTAGAAACCTGCAACCAGCACTTAATAGAATTAATTTTCAAACCAGTGCTAACGTACTTAAATGTCTTTAGCTACTGGCACTATTTACAGAATTACATTTAAAAGCAAGCGCCATAATCTCCAACAGCAAAGACGTCCTTACACAGTAGTAATTTGCTAAAACAAAAGTTACATCACTTTTGTAACAGATTCTCCCCTGATGATGGCCCAAAGTCGGGCAGAAAGTACTAGGGATACATACAACTATGGACAATACCTAAATCAATTCCCCCCGAATACGATAAAAGTAATACGGGAATTCGAACGGATCCAAAAGAGAATATGTAGGCATAAAATGTCTATTATGTTTAATATAAATATATATATATATATGTATATATATATATATATATGTATGCATATAAAATATTTTATAATGTATATATAATATGATATATATTTACTATATTATATATATATATATATATACATATATATATATACGTATATAAAATATTTTATAATGTATATATATGATATATATTTACTATATTATATATATATATATATATATATATATATATATATATATATATATATATATATAAGACGCATGTATACGTGTATATGTATACATCCATATATGTATATATGCGATGAAAATATATATACATTTACATACGTGTATATATTCGTATAGATACATTTTGAAGTGTGTATATTTAGCAGCAAGTTATTATTAAAGCAAGTTTTGTTAAAGACAATGGAACACTTTTTGTTCAAGGCTCCTTGTTGTTTTTTCTAGTGTTAGAATCTAGATGGTAAAGGAATTGTCCTATATCTTCTGCCCAAACTCTTTCGACCATACTTTTGTCCGTCATCAGTGGGTAGTGTAGTTTTGAGTTGACAGTTTGAGTTTTCACTATTATAATAATTTGTAGCATTTTGTTTTGAAGTTGTCGGTTAGAACGTTTTCAGCGTTTTGTTTTAAAACATTCGGTTGGAAAAAGGTTTACTAATAGAGTTAGTGATTTTTAGTTATCAAAAATCTTTAATATGTTGGTGTCTGCAATAAATACAATTTTATTTATGGTTTTTTTTTTAGATTTTTTATACATATTGCTTCTAGGATTTTTAATCGCTTTTTATTATTGTTTTTATATATAATTATTTTACCATCCGTGAGAATTTTCCCTCGAAATAGACATTGGTTTGGTCTAGGTGTATTTTAGTGGAATCGGTGTTTTTCTTAACAATAAGGTTTGATGTCTTAAATTTACTGCAGTTGATGATAAGTTTAATTTGTTTTTGCTTTTCAATAGGTTTGTTGTGTCTTTTTGTAATATTGGTTATTGCTTATTCGTTTAATTTGTTGTTATAGTGCATTTGATTTCTGTAATATAGATTAATTCTGTTAGTGTTGTTATTGTTGGAAGTGTTATTATTTTTGTTAATGTTTTGAAGATATAGTTTTATTTGTTGATCAACTAGTTTATAAGGAAAATTGTTATTAACAAGGGTTTGTTTTAAGTTGTTAAGTTCTTTGTAAAATATTGTCTTAGATGAGGAGATGTAAAATGCTCTTTTTATAATTGCTATTTTATATTTTTGTGGACATTCACTGTGGAAGTTAAATTGGGTGGAATTGTTGTTGGTAGGCTTTTTATATAGAGATGTAGTGAATTTGAAATTATTAGTGGAGTCTTTAAGTTCATCAAGGAAAGGAATTTTTTAAATTAATGTTGAGTTCGGTGGTAAAGTTTAGTATGGAGTTGGGTTTTTTTCTAGATTTTGTTTAAGTTTGTTAATTTTGTTGTAGGAGGTATGTTGAGATGAAAATGTTGTCTACATAGCGGACGTATATGATGGGTTTAGTTATTGTTTTGAATATTTTGTTTTCGATGTGGGACATGTAGAATTTGGAGATGGTAGGACCAAGGGGCGGCCCCATCGAAACACCATCAATTTGTATATATATGTTGCCGGAAGGATCATAGAATGGGACTTTTGTGGTACAGGTAATGAGGAGTTTTTCAAGGATTTTTGCTTGTATATCTGGAGGAGGAATTGAGGGGTGATTATAGACGTTTTCTATTATTATTTTTATGGTTCGTGAACTAGAACGTTAGTAAGAAGATGTTCGACATCGAGTGATGCCGTTATTTTGTTGTGGGCGAGGTGTTAGAGTTAAGAATTTGTATGAAATCATGAGTTGATTTGATACTGTATTTATTTGGGATATATGGTATTATTATATTGTTGAAGATTTTTTGAAATGTAGTACACAGGAGTAGTAATCAGTAAAATAATTGGTCTAATTGGGTTACCTCGTTTGTGGGTTTTTATTTTACCATATATGTATCAAGGTTTGTAATCTCCGGTTATTTTTGTTTGTTTAATGGATCCAATTTCTGCGTTATTGGCTGTGATAATTTTGTTAATGTGTTTTTAAGTTGGCCAGTGGGGTTTTTGGTGAGTTTTTTAAATTTTGTTTGGTCGTTGAGGATATTTTGGGGGTAGTCTCTTTTATTTAATATAATATAAATATTGATCTTGTTACCGGTACGGATGGTAATGTCAGGGTTGTTAAACAGTTGGTTTGCTGCTTCTTTTAGTGTTAAGGGTTGATAGTTTGTTTTGGTGTTTGAGGTTAAAACGGTTTTTAATTCATTCAGTTTTTAGTGAGTCGTGAAGGTTTGGGTGTAGTCTTTTAACTTTTACAGTTATTTTGTAGGCCCTGTATTTGGTTATATGACAATTCAGTTTCGTATTTTTTATATTAAGGTTGTATTTTCTTGAGTGGTGGCAGTTGGGGCCTAAGTTGAAAAATATCTGTGGTGTTTTAGTGAGTTTGATATGTGATAGGTTGATATATTTGTTACTTGTGTTAGGTAGAAATCTATATGTCCATTTCGAGAGTGCCTCCCGAAAAACAAAAATATTTCTTACATTGGCTATACAACCACAACGTTATCTCGTCGTCTTACTTATCACCTTTCGGAAAATAGCAACATAAGATAACATTTAACAATAGCACTAACCAACTTACATCTTTCGATGTAAGGAAGATTCTCACAGATAATACAATAATTCTATATAAAAGCAATAATAAAAACGATTACAAATCCTAATAGCAATATGTATAAAAAAATATATATATAAATAAAATAGCATTTAACACAGGCACCACCATAATAAAGATTTTTGATAACTAAAAATCACTAACTCTATTAGTAAACCTTTTTCCAACCGAATGATTTTAAAACAAAACGCTGAAAACATTTCAACCGACAACCTCAAAACAAAACACTACAAATTATTAAAAAACTAAAAACTAAAACTGTCAACTCAAAACTACACCACCCACTGATGCCGACCAAAAGTATGGTCGAAAGCGCTTGGGCAGAATATATGAGGCAATTCCTTTACCATCTAGATCCCGACACTAGAAAAATAATTAGGAGTCTTGAAAAAATAAAATTAAAAAAATAATCGTGTTGATTCGTCTTGAACAAAACTTGCTTGAATATATATACATATGTATAAATATGCATACATATATATAAATGCATACATATACAAGTTGGCCGACTGTCGTCGAGGGTGACCCGAAAGCTCCTTTTTCAATAGCTACTACACCAATATATAGAGGAGGGCGCTACTTCATTCCCTGGATGGGTCCACTTACCCTTGATACGTACCTCTTAATGCTGAGTGTTAAACAAGAAGGTATGAAGTACTATTTATTGAACACTCTTACCATTACATAGTTATGCATACATACATATATGCGAATAGATGCATAGATGCATACACGTATATATATATATATATATACACATGCATATACAAATACATAATCACATATAGACATATATGCAAATACACACACATACACACACATATGCAACTATGTACATAGGCATATATAAACACATACACATAAAAATATTTGTATATATACACACATATATTCAGACATATATCAATTCACACACATATGCGCGCGCACACACACACACACACACACATACACACACATATATACATGCACATATACAAATGTACAAAAAAATACGCACATACATATATACAGATTTATACACAGGGACACATATGCATATATGAGTACATACGTATATATATATATATATATATAAAGTGAAGTTGGTGACCGTAGTCGAGGGTGACCCGAAGGCTCTTTTTTCAATAGCATCGATGTGTAGGGGAGGTCTCTACTACTTCCCCCTGATTGCTCCACTTTACCCTTGATCTGTACCTTTAAATGCTGAGTGTTAAGCAACGAGGTATCAAGTACCATTTTTTGAGTCTTTGGTTATGACTCGACCTCGGATTGAACCCCGGTCTACCAGGCCATTGGCGAACACTCTTCCGCTAGCTCAAGGGTATATATATATATATATATAGAGAGAGAGAGAGAGAGAGCAGATTATTTTTTATTATGATCAAGTTTTGAAGAAAATGTCCCATATTTACCCAAACGCTTTCAACCATATCTCTGGTGGTCCTCAGGGAAACTATTGTTTGTTTGTTTGTTCGTTTGTTGTTTTTGTTTTTTGTGTGTGAGTTTTAATTATTTGGAATGTTTTTTTTTAATTATCATTATCATTATTATTATATATGGTTGGTCCATTCAGTTATGAAGGCTACTAAGCTTAGTTATTAAATATGTTTAGTATATTGGTGCCAGTGTTAAATGCTATTTTGTTTATGTTAGTTTTTTAAAATTCATTTTTAATGTATATGCGTCAAGGACTTGTAGGCGATTTTTATAGCTATTTTTATAGAGGGTTCTTGTATTGTCGTTGAGAATCTTTCGTATATCGAAGGACGTGAATTTTTTGGAGTCATTGTTATGTTTTGTTATTAGATGTTGTTTTATGGCACTTGTGTCTGAAAGGGGGTATATAAACCGGCGGGAGAATATCGTTGTAGTGTGACCAATGTAAGTATTAATTTTTAAGTTGTTTTTCGAGAGGCACACTCGAAATGGCCATGTAAATTCATAAAATACATTGGTTTGGCTTTAGGAAGTTTTAGGGGAGTTTGTGTTATTTTAAACTATGAAGTTTGACGTTTTTAAATTTAGTGTATTGAACTCATCTGATGAAATTGCCTTTTGATAAAAAGGTTGGTTGAAATAAAGTTATATTGAAACTTATCTATTAAGTTTTACTTTATATTATTGAGTTATTTTGTGAAGGTTATTTTAAATGTATTTTTGTATATTCATATATAACAATAGCCGTGCATTGAGTATTCTATTTGGATATATTAACCTCATATATTTATTTTGAATTGTTTCTTTTAAGTCTATAGATTTTGTTTATATATATATATATATATATATATATTGCTAAAATAACGATGGATGTTTGATGAAATCTATTTTAACAACACTTTTTATGAATTTAAAGTCTTGCGGAAGGTTCTTACAGCCGAAACATTCAACGTCGACTTTCATAATAAATTCATCCAATTTTAGATTATTTGTTTTTCAACTTTTCTTCATACAATCGGATTTATTTCCTTATTTATTTCCATATAAATATATATACATATGTATGTATATATTCTTATATATATATGTATATTCTTATATATATTCATATATATATTTATATATATAATTATACATATGTATATATATATATATATATATATATATATATATATATATATATATATATATATGTGTGTGTGTGTGTGTGTGTGTGTGTGTGTGGAAAAAGATAAACAGACGATAAGATAGGCATTTGGTGAAGTTGATGATTTTTATATATTCATTTATTAATATTTCCCAACATGTTTCGACTCCAAATTTACTTGGGTACAAAAATATTAAAAATTATTTTAACTATGAGAATGAAATAAAATAATAATAGAAATTTTTTCTTATAAGTCCAAAGTCATCATCAGGGCTAAATGTTCTGTTTTATGATGACACAGTAACACAGGGGAAATATATTCAAAATTGATTATGTCATGAGATGGAATCTTTTTTGAAAAAAGGCAACATTGTTTTACGGTTTGAGAACAAATTTTTAACAGTTTACAATTTTAAATGTTTTGAAAAAGGCTAGTTGCAAGTTGAAATCTTTTAGCATCACTTTTGCTAGAGAAGGTGATATTTTATAAAAAAATTGTCTGGGTATAATTGTGTCAAAATGTGTTATAGAACAGGCTTCGATTATTCTGCATTTATCTCTGTTGTGAATGAAAGCAAATATGGTAGAATTGTAAAAATAAAAAAGTGGCATTCTCATAGGTTTTAGTCTCAGAGCCCTAAGAATTTGGTTTCCTGATTTTCTAAAAGATGAATTTGAATACATCAAAAACTCTTTCTCTGAACTACAATACTCTGAATCTTTCATTTATGGTGTAAAATTGAAAGCGATCAAAGTCAATAGACCTATATCTTATGATAAAAATAACCAACTTAGCTCAAATAAAAAGGCATGTAATATTACCTCAAAATCCCACAACTGCCCTCACTGAAAAAAAATCTAAGCATAAAAACTGTTACTCACACAGCAAAATCAATTAAGCAGATGTTAGAAAATTACCCAAAAAACAGATATTTTTTTCTCTGATGCAGGGGTATATAAAATCTGTTGTCTTGGATGCAACAAATTACATATAAGGGAAACTTTGACAAACTTGAATAAAATAATTTATGAACATAAAAAAGATTTTAAATTCAGAGACACAATCAACTCTTTAGTTTCACGTAATATTTTAACCAACCACACATTCGATTTTAAAAATTCTAAATATATATATATATATATATATATATATATATATATATATTCGTCAAATGCGTTAAGCATGAAATACAGGGTCACAGACACTACCATGTAGTATATATATATATATATATATATATATATATATATATATAAAATCCTATATGTATAAAAACTCTATCATTGATATTAAACACTATTTAATAATACCGCAAAATTTGGTCTACCATTATATCACCAAGTGAGCTAGTGACAACCATAAACCTCAACAATATGCATATATATATATATATATATACACGAATATCTATAGACCCAGAGTAATCTCTCTTGGTTTCACCTAACCGGATCATCCGGATAATTCTGAGGAAGGAGTGTTAGAACAAACTACATTTTATTGATTACGTGACCGCCAGAAAAAATAAAACATTAGCATATCGATATATATATATATATATATATATATATTACTTATAAAGTAACCAATCTTTTTTATACCAACTAATATTATCTCCGACCTTTGGTTGAGTAATTCATTAGGATTATTATAGGAAGTTATGGCTAGCTTTTCTTTTATACATAATTAGCAATATTTATTACCTGCCTGATATATGTACATTTTTTTTTACTGTTTTCCATTTTAATATAAGATCTGTACCTAAATTCTTTTAATTTTCCATACGTCGTTAGAAGGTCTAGTTCTGTGTCAACATAATTTGTGTGCGAAACTACTTCTATATAGTATTATCTTTAGTTATCTAAATTTCTGAGACGAAGCTTGATTTTTATCATTAAGGATTTTCATACTATTGTCTTCATTTTGATTGCTATTTTCACAACGTTTCGGCCGATATGTAATATCTTTTTTGAAAGGTTCTTTTTGTAGAACCTACATAATTTATCAATACTACTAACGTTGCAATTGTTGGGTCTGCAGCGATATACCTTTTCCTTATAGACGATACATTCATGATGACATTTATTCTTGAGGAGGCAAGCGGCTTTATTAACGCAATTGCCTTCAAGCTCTCATTACGTTGCTGAGTTTTTTTTAGTATTATTTTTATTAATTGAATTTGATACATTTGGCATGCAACTATAGCTTAATTTAATTTTGTTCTTGTTAAATATTTTGTGTAGGTTACTCGGCGATTTTTCAAAGTAAATAGTTTAACCGATCCGTTCGAGAACGTCAAAATAGATGACATTCTGTCCTGGGTGAGAGAGAAAGAGTTGTACCAAAAAATATGACAACTTAAAACTGGTTAATCTTGTGCGAACAAATGAAATCCTGCTAATAGAAAATTTTACCTACCTAAGTATTTGTTTAAAAATCTTTGGTTGAATATGTATATATATATAGACAGAATTTGGCGTCAAATTACCTACAAGGGTCGGTATGCTATAAAACCCAAAGAACCAACCAACCAACAACTCGGCGGAGGGAAGTTTTTCTTTAGTAATATAAAGAATCCCTTCCTTAATTTAGTTGCGACGGGCATATTGTATCGTGGGTTGAACCATAAAATTTTCTTTATTATCACGTACATCTAACGTTTCATCTATATTTTTATAAACAAGTTTGTCTTTGTAACCACTATTTTTTGGCGCCATGTCATAATCGTGTTTGTTTTGAAAGAAGATATTAATATAAGAAGAATTAGTCGATAATCTAAACATAATGCAATTAGAGATATATTCGAAAATTTGTCTTCAATGGTTAGAACCTACACTAATATAACATGGCTATTGGTTATCTTTCCTAAATGAGGACACGGTACCGTTATACAAGTTGAGTGCAATGTCTAAATAATCTGTCATTTTTAAATTACTTTGGATGTCCAATTTAAATCCAAACTTATTGAACAATGAATGTATCTTTTTCCAAATCATGTAACCTTTTCTAGGTGTGCAGTTATCTACAACAATCAACTAACCTCCTTGCTTAACACTCAGCATTATAAGGTACGGATCAAGGGTAAGTGGAGCAATCCAGGAAAATGAGTCGCGCCTTCCCCTACATCTCAGTGTTGTAGCTATTTTTAAATGTCTAGAAAAAGGCTGGTATTATAAATGGATGATGAAATCTTTTAGCATTATTTAAAATTGTAAACTTAAAAATTTGTTCTCAAACCGTAAAACGATGTTACCCTTTTTTCAAAAAAAAGATTCCATCTCATGACATAATCAATTTTGAATATATTTCCCCTGTGTTAGTCGTCTTCGTAATCAATAGTACTGATGATGACTCTGGATTTGCATGAAAAAAAATTATTTTTTTTCCATCATGATTATTTTATTTTTATTCTCACAGTTAAAATACTTTTTAAATAGAATACTTCTGTATGCGGGCAAATTTTAAAGTCAAAATGCATTGGTAAATAAATAAATAAATAGATTAAAAAAATAATAAAAATATATCATCAACTACTCCAAATATATCTTTCGTCTATTTACCTTTTTCAACAAATATTCTGTCTGAATCCTTTCATTCCCTCACGCATATATATGCATATCTATATATATGTATATTTATATATATATGTAATCGTGTATACATGTATGCACACACACACACACACACACACACACACACACACTAATATATACATGTGTGTATGTGTGTGTATGTTTTTATCTGCAAGACGTTGTTCAAACAGGCTTTGTTATAGACTGCAGAGTATTTTTTCTTATGATCTTCATAAGACGTGGTTATTCTTATTGAAAGAATTATCATCCAAATTAAATGTAACATCTAAAAAGTTAACTATTTTTAGTTTGGAGGAAATTCTAATCCTGAATCCCAGTGATCTAAAGGACCTAATAATTTTCTTTTGCAGTTTAGATGTTGTAGGGTCGTTACTCTTTAGTATGAAAATTAATCTATCATCTCCATAAAGTCTGATTTGATTTAAATTTAATATTCTGTCGACTGTGTCTAATATGTATATACTTACTAAATCTGCTATTTGTGATAATTACTTAAATATCTAACCCAAGGTAAATTCCATTCCCCGGTTTAACAAAGAAACTCCACCAAACATTGTACCCATCTGATGAAACTGTCTTTTAATGAAAAGGTCGTTTGAAAAAAATTTCTAATGGAGCTTATCTATTGAGTTTTAAATGATATTATATATATATATATATATATATATATATATATATATATATATATATAGCTTGTAGCATTTTTGTGCAGTTCACGTCTAGATTTTTCTCTATAAGCAGTCAGCGTCCATGTGGTGAATCCATATAGTAGAAATGGCACAACCGCTGCCTGGAAAAATGTTTTTTTTATTGTCCAACTTCTATATGATCGATAACCTATCGATAGCAGCACATGCTTTCTTTAGTCGCATATTGATGTCATTTTCAGTTGATGAGACGCTGCTTCCGAGGGACGTGAAGTTGTCCACTGAGTTCAGTAAACCACCATTTAGTGTGAAGATGACTCCTTTTAGATTAAAACACGTACTCTGTTTTGTTGAATTCACATGGAGGTCAATGCCTCCTGC
Organism: Sepioteuthis lessoniana; assembly: GCA_963585895.1. NCBI lineage: Eukaryota > Metazoa > Mollusca > Cephalopoda > Myopsida > Loliginidae > Sepioteuthis > Sepioteuthis lessoniana. Next base: position 11,275 of record CAUZXS010000516.1, read on the forward strand.
CTCCAGACAATGTAGAAGGGATTCGGCTTGGGTTGGTGTATTTGCAAGAAGCGCTATGTTGTCGGCATAGTCTGCGTCCAAAATAGTTCGTGCGATGTATCGTCTGTTTCTTGCATTTTTCGTGTAAAGTCATTTTCTTTCATTAGATCTATCGATACGTAGTCTAGACAAATTATGAACAGATATGGGTCTAATGTATTCCCTAGCAGAACACTAGCAACAATGTCAAAGAAATCTGTGTCTCCATCTGTGTTTTTATAAACCATCATTATGGCTGTGACAGTTTCTTCGGAGTGACGATAGGCTAGAAGTATTTGCTCCATCTTCCCTCTGTGGAAAGAGTCAAAGGCCTTATAGAAATCTACAAATAAGAGTGCCGCCTCGACAATTTTTGCACGAACTCCAAAGATTCGACGGTTCGTCAGAATCTGTGATGTTGTGGATCGGTTTCTCCGAAAGCCATTTTGATTATTTCTAAGAAACTGCGACTCAACCGCATCAAAGCGGGAATACAAATATATAAGTAAAGTTGGCGACCACAGTCGAGGGAGATCCAAGGAGGTGTTAAGCAAGGAGGCATCAGATGCCATTTTTGAGTCTTTTGTATGACTCGACCAGAGATTGAACCCCGGTCTCCCGGGTAATTAGCGAACACTCTAACCATCATGCAAATGGGCTGGAGATATATATATATATATATATATATATATATATATATATATATATATAATTTGATTGTTGCTAGCACGGATTTCCCTTGGTCTCTCTCGCCATTCGTCAGTATTATTCATCGTTTCCGGCAGGTCCTCTAGACTACATCTTGTGTCCGTACAAAGCTGTTGTAGATAGGTTCTAGTTGGTCATCCAACACTTGCACATCCATGCGAATGGGTCCAGAGGAAAACGTCGCTTATGAGTTAGTTCTTTCTTCTCCAACAGTATCCCGCATGTCTTGTTCGTTTTATTTGGATGGTTTTAGTGGCCGTGCAGCTTTGAGGGAGGATGCTTCCAGGGTGAGTTCAATATGACTCTTAGCATTCTTGTCCAATTCACATCAGTCTTTTTCTCTACACGCTTAATCAACGTCCATGTAGTGCATCCATATAGTAGAATCGTACGATCGCTACGTATATATAAGATGTTATCAAGTGTCGTTAGATCACCAATGGAATAAACATCAATCGGTGATCTAACGACACTTGATTATAAAAATATTTCTTAAGTCCTGATGGTTTTTGAAACCGAAACTTTATAACATCGTTTTTTTTTTCATGTTAAATTCTTCACTTTGAAATACATTGTTTTCATTTTTTTTCTCTCCACATTGTCGGATATATATATATATAACGTTGGCTCAGGGGCATGATACCCGTCCGACATAAAATCAGCCAGGTTTCGGTTCCAGGGTGGTGCATCTCATGTGCCTAGCCACACTGAAAAGATATGAGACAACAGAACATTATGTATGTATTATGATGAAGATGATAACTAGTTCACTTGGTGAGTCAACAGAGGACCAAATTTTTCGGTATTATTAAATAGTTCTCAATATCAATGATATAGCTGAGATTTTATATATATATATATATATAGCATGGTAGTGTCAGTGACCTTGGGTTTCATGCTTAAGGCAATCATCAGAAACATGCTGATGAATGCGTATACATACATACATATGTACAGTTCTATATACAAATATACCTACATATACATTCATAGTTAAATACATAAATATTTTAAGTATAAATATAGAACTGTACAAAGATGAAAGAACACATGGTTTTTAGAGGATGATGTCAGTTATCATAATTAGGTTGCCTGAAACTTTTTGGATTTAGACCATCATTATAGGCTCTCAATTACATGAAGGTGAAATAATGAAACTTTTAAAATATTCTATTTCCGTCGGTCAGATCTTGTTAGAAATCTGTGATTAAAGTTTAAAATTTATTTTTTTTAAATTCACATATAATAAAATCGATACATTATATATATATATATATATATATATATATATATAAAATATAAGTATATGACACATAATACAACATTGTGTGCGTGTGTGAGTATATATATATATATATATATATATATATAACACACATAAAACATGCAAACAAAAAAAAATTGATATCATTTGAGATGTCTTGGGTTTTTCAGAAAATTTATTTCGTAATCATTTTGTAATCTATTAACTTGACGACCAATTCTTATTCAAATGATCTCAAATTTTAACAGAAAGTGTAGACAAGTGAAAATTTCATATTAAATGTTTTAATACCTTTTCTTCTTTACTGAATGGCATTTGTATACCTATATACATAGCTGTGGCTTATTTCTGTTGAATATTTTGTAGAGCGTTTTTTTTTTTTTTTGAAAAATGTTTTTTATTAAATTCAAAAACTTTTCCCCCTAATTTTCCTTACAGCGTTATACATACATACATACATACATAGATATACAAACTTGCATTATATATATATATATATATATATATATATATATATATATATACATACACACACACACACATACATATATATATATACTCACACATCAATATATACATATCTGAATAAACTCAAATTGTAACCAGCAGGAAATACAGTAATATATGAAGTGGCTCTAAGATCAGGAAGAAAGTACATCTGCCTGGAGCTGGTATTTATGCATAGTGACATAATAACCAACAAAGCCTGGTGGTATAGAATATTACAACTTGGGTGCTTGGGTTAGAAGTAATAATACTTTAGCCCCAAAACCATGCCTAGTTCCAGGATCAGCATATGATGATAACATCTTATATATACGTAGCATGGAACTGCTACTATTGTCTTTGTAATAGCAGTTGCAGGGATATTTTTTAAATGACTTCTCTAAAAAAAGTCAAATTTTGTTAGTGACTGTTCAGAAAGACTACTATATGGCTGGATTAACTCAATTCAAAATGTGGATTCATAATGTCATAGGCCACAAGCACTCTGGCACCATGCACCTATTACAACAGCAAAAAACAGATTTGTGCCAATTATGTCCTGAAAGGGAGTAGAATAAGAACAAAAAATTATCTAAGTCCAGTAACAACTGTGGACTATTCATGGCCATACAAAATTGCAACCATAGCAACACTTAAAGTATAAAAGGAATGCGTATCCATCGCACTGAAATGGTGTAAATCTCAAATGGAGATAAATAAGTCAATTGAAAGGAACTCGTGTCAGGACAAGCACCAGAGTTTGTTGACCTTTGTGAGGGAGAATATAATCCAAAAGTAAATGACTATAGATGGAAAGCTTTTGATGACGAATTGTCTTTTATTCTTCAGAATAGCATGAAGGGAATGCATTCCTTCACTGAAATGATGTATGCAAGCTACCTTGATTGCTTTGGCACTGAAGAAAATTAGAAATGTTGGGTTGGAATAGACAATAGAAGGTAAAGAGAGAAAATGAAACTTAAAAACATTTTAAGCAAACAGATGATTAGGAAATAAATAAAAGTACAATTTAAAGAAATTATGAAAGAAGCTACTTGTTATTTCATGGGCAGAAAATGGTGAGAAGGGAAAAAAAAAGGCCATTTGTACTTTTGATAAGAACACATACAAATTCACAAAGAAAATAAAAAGGAAGATAGTTTGGTCTCTAATATACAAAAAGAAATTTTCCAAGTGCAACTTCACAAAAAATTCACTAACCTAAAAGCCAATATTCCTGAACCATTTCATAAGTAGAATTTGACGCTTCACCAATAAAATTATATGAAATGAAAGATTTTGTCTGCAAAGTGAGGATAAAAAGTACACCACTTGATCTGTCTTAGAAATTATAAAAAAAAGATGCCCTGTGGGTTTAAAACTCATCTGGAAAATGTGAACTGTGATTTAAAACCCACAAAGCCTAGTGGTATCTAAAGTTCCTGTTGGGACATTCTGGTTTAGTGGTAATGATGCTTTGGCACCAAAACTATGCTTGACCCAAGGTCATCATCTTATGAAGGCTTTGTTGGTGGCAATATAGCTTCTGTCATAGCAGAAACAGTTGAATGAATATATATAATATTATATATAATATTATAAATATAAATCAAAGAACACATTTTAATATCTACATATTTATTCCCTAAAATTATATTATATATAATACTATGAATTATATGTAATATATATTTTATATTACATATTATACTTGTGTATGTGTGTGTGTATATATATATATATATATATATATATATATATATATATATGTGTGTGTGTGTGTGTGTGTGTGTGTGTGTTTGTCAAGGATTTGAGAAACCGGGGTTCAATCCCAGGTAGAGTTATACCAGAGACTCAAAAAAATGGTACATGATGCCTCGTGGCGTGCACGGTCATTGACCAGCAATCATAGCATTGGACTTCATTGTTCTGTTTAAACTATAATCAGGCATCCATGCCTGGACCCATTTTTGGGTCCATGTCCAGCTAGGCTCATCAGGCTCACATTGTACTAAGTGAGCCAATGACCAGCAAAGTCCAGCAGGGTTTGACCCTTGGCTCATGCCTGACCTTTCCCTCTCCTAATCCCCACTTTAAGCTGACCTTCAGATCACTGACCTTGTGTCAAGTCCTGTCTGGTGGGAGGCAGAGACAAATAAAGTCTCCTTGCTTATCACTCAGCATTATAAGGTATGAATCAAGGTAAGTGGAGCAATACAAGGAAAGGAGTAGCACCCTCCCCTACACCTCAGTGTAGGGGAGGTGCTATCTAAAAGAGAGCTTTTGGTCAGGTCACCCTCAGCTAAAGTTGGACAACTATATATATATATATATATATATATATATACACACACACACACACACTACAAAAATATTTTGAAATTTTCATGGTGATTAGAAAATGTTTTCCTCAGTTCCCATAATAAATGTTAAGTTTCAGAAAATCCACCACACTGACACTACAAAAATAAATGAAATACAGTCAAAAAATATGACAAACTAAAATGTCTTCCTTATTTTTCTGAGACTTTTTACAAGTCCTTAATATAATTTGAACATGTTTATTTTTTTTTTTAGGTATATCAAATGTATACTTTATTATCACTGTAAATAATAAAGAGTGTTATATCTAGTAAATAAGTGGATATAATATAAACCAGACAAAACAATTTGATTTATCAGATAAGCCTTTATAGACTCATTCTCTCATTTAGAATACTTGCAGGCACAGACTTATTAACTATACACAAACTTTATTCTATTCAATGAAATAAGGAACGAAAATTGAGTTTAAAAATGAAAAAAATTTACATAAGGAGTTATTTCTGTGGTTTATGCTGATTTTCTAATATTTTGTGGGTTCCACACAGAACAAAAAAATGCTGTTTAAAAAAGAAATCCATTTAAGTAAGCAGCTTCTTCATAAAATTTGACAAAGAAATTTTCCCTTTAAAATAGGAGTAATAATCTAAGTTTTGCTACTTTAAAAACTACATAAGTTTAATATGTAATAACAAGCAATATATGAATATTACTAAAAGTATATCAGTTTTAGATATTTTGAAAAGTACAATCTTGAGTAAATATTTATAATAACAACATAAAATATTTTAAGTCAATTTTTAACTTACTATATATTTTTACAGTAACTATGTTAAAAAGAAAACACACTAGATCAGAAACAAACAAAAATATCTATCCTGTTATATCAAAAGTGAAAATAAAATACATATAAATAAAAACAATAACCAAATGAATTTCAATAACCAAATGTTTTTCAAAGATTATTGTTTTTCAGCCTGTTTAGACTATGCACACATAAAACATCTTTGAATTAACCAATAAAAACATTTTTCTGTACAGATATATTTTAAAATAAATGATAAAATCAATAAAAATAAAAATATAAAATGTAGAAAAAATATTGAACAAGAAAGGATTCTAAATTTTAATGTAATTTAGATTATTGGATATAATAAACTTTACAGGTAATTGTAATAGCAATAAAATTTTGAAAAATGTGAAATAGTAAAGTAAAATAACCAATTAATAAGGGTCCCTATCTAAATACTAAATCTTAGCAATTGCACAAAATACACCCCACAGGCTTTTCATAAACATTGAAAAATTAAATCTTCACCTCATATTTGTTCTTTTTCTTTCTTTCACGCACACATACACACAACTGAGTTTTATTGCTGAATTTTATCATCATCCTGAGAGGTAAGTAAATATTTATTCTTTTAATATCACTTTGATCTAAATGAAAACATAAAAGTAAATACACATACTCTCTCTCTCTCTCACACACACACACACACACACACCTGAATTTTATTGCTGAGTTTTGTATCATATAGAGATGAAAGTAAATATTTACTGTTATAGCATCACTTTATTCCAGTAACACAAGTAAATATTCACATGTTACAGCATAAAGGGTAGCAGTAAAAGTAAGAAAAACATAAAAATAATTTTTTAAGAAAATCTTTAAAAGAATTTTTTTATTTCTAATTTAAATGCTTAAACATTTTGATTATTTCTTTAAAACAAGTTTTTAATGGAAAAAAAGTGTGTGTGTGTGTGTGTGTGTGTGTGTGCGTGCGTGCGTAAGGCTTGGTATAATTGATGCAGGGCACTTCTTAAGGAGTTGCCTCCCTTCTATCACAAAAAAGATGTAGTTTTAACACAACTTCAGCAGTCAAATTTAAACGAAAAACATAATTGTGTAAATCAATTTAGATTTTCTTCTGATGAAGAATCAACAGTTCAGATTAAAATAATCAAATAACTTAATTGTATCTTTCTATAAAAAATGACTGATTAACATCAAATTTAAATTTTACAAATCAAGATGGTAGAAAAAGAACAAAAATAAAAACAAATTCAAATGCATAAACACATTTTAATCATAGCCTAAAACAGGAATAAATGCATTAAAATCTGTATGCATGATGAAATGTCATAGTTTGAGCACAGCAGTAAATTATTTTAGATAAAATTTGTTACAGTAAAATGAACACATATCTAACCTACAAGAGAAAAAATATGAATTTTATTTAATACATATGACCAAAATTAAATAGAATATAATTATTTTAAGATGATCTCTACAATATAAAACTTAACAATTTTTGCTTGATTTCTTAGATGAGGAATCATAATTATTATAAGCTGATGTAATTAGGCTAATACCAAAGTGTATAATATTTCCTTAATATATAAATAATTTGTATTAGAATAATCTAATACAATTGAATATTGTTGAATAATTGGTTATTTGATTTAAATGTAGAGTAAAATAATTTAATGAAAGATTAGTTGTTCCAAATAAAAATCACGAACTAAAAACTTAAGATGAATCATCAATCTACAAATAAATAGAATAATTATGTAGTTTATTTCAGAATTATTCAAAGATTTCATAGTCTTAATGACATTCATTTAAATGTTATCTTTGGCAACAATCAAATTCAGTTTCAAGTCACATCTAACAAGAAATTATGATTCATTGCAAATTACTTTATTCTCTAAGTTAGAGTATTGTAATATTGTCATGTTAATAAAAAAATATTACATTACTCTTCACTATTTCTCCTATGTTGTAGTAATAGAAAAATTAGATCATTATAATATAGGATGTTCAAAAATTATTTTTGTGCAACATAAATTCTAATAAAAAATAAGAAAATCTTTAAAAAAAATAAATTAAATAAATAAATAAATCATGTGCGTCAAAAGAATTTACAAAGGCCTTGTTATTCTATCAACAGTTTGTTTGGGGAAATAAAAAACAGCTTGTTTTAGTGTTTTCATGAAGTAATTATGCATAGATATTAAAATTATTAAAAAAAGATAAAAATACATTTATTTTATAACTTGATAGTTGTTTTTAATATATAAAAATGTTTCATATACATTTATGATGTTAAACCCAGCCATGTCATTTTACAAAAACATATTATACAAGAGGCTAAGAAAAAAGTTGTAGATACTGCTGTGCGAAACAATGAAAACTTTGTGTATTCAACAGATTGTGTGTGTGTGTGTGTGTATATATATATATATAATAATAACCTAAAATGCCAACAATAAAAATACAGATGAACAAAAACAGAGGCAATAGACTGTCAGCATGAAATCATAGCCACAGTCTGTATTTTAAAAATATGTCAGCAAACACAATTATTCATAAAACACTAAACAAGAAGGAGGTATGAAGGTGTTTCAGGCAAGTAGATACATTGATCAAGAGAGAAAAAAGTTATAAAATAAAAAGACAAAATAAATGTCAGTAAGAATTTACTAATTAGATAAATATTTTCAGAAGCCTTAACAGGATAAAAAAGGAAATGTATGGTAAGGATGTTTTGAACCACTTATTTATTTCACACTGACCTGTGAACATAAAATATTTAGAACAATCATTTAAATCTTATACTAATACTGATATTTGCTCTTAACTTTGCCTAAGAAGAACTTAAGATTTTTCTCCTTTCATGTGTGAAATTCAACATTGCAAATATATAAATCTGTATAAATTATAAAGTTATAAAGGAAGTTAGTCATTAGATAAGTAGGTCTTTAAAAAAAAATCAAGAAACATCAATGAACCATTTCTAAATAAAAAGAATTTAACAACTGATATTGGGATTAAATATACTTTACTTTAATAATTAATCTATAGTATAACTATCAAATTTATGTGTTTTGTATACATATATAAGTATATTAATATTTAATGATATTGTACAAAATTAAGGAATAAAATGTTTATTTGAATAATTGAAGTTCTGTAGATGAGGACATTGTTTATAAATACATTGTAAATGAAATCTATATTAATGTAGTTTACAGAGTTTTAAAACAAAATATTGAATAATTATGTTTGTCCATGTGTGTGTACATGCAAGTTTGAATAAAAATTACTAATAAGGCATTTTTAAAACTTTTCAAGAATAATTTTTCATTAAATATGAGTAAATATGATCTTAGCCCATAATTATTATATGACTAGATTGTTTAACCATCTTCATAATCATTTGGAGTTTTTGAAATTAGTTATATTTACTGCTGTAGAATCTGAATTTTAATATATGGCTTTATCAATGCAAACGTGTCAATAAAAATAATGGTATGCCAAATGCAGCAGTTATATATGTATAATTATGTATTTTGATTGAAGGTCTTGTTCACCTGCTTTGCTTTTAAATCTTGGATGCTTAAATGATATAGGTAAAGGAGGTAGTTGTATACTAGTATGATTTGGGTTCATATCTAGACACTTATCTGATCAAATATTGACATTAGCAACCAGGATTTTACAAATTGTTAAATGCCAAATTCCAGTTGATAATACTCATTTTGATTTATATAACAACCAAAGACTTCAAATCAAGAGAGCCCAAATAATACAAGACCCAAAAAAGGGAACAAGATCTTAATTCTAGTTATAAAAGCACACAATGTATTCAAAAACTGAACATACATAATTGAAGAATGAATTACAATGACACCACAATTATTATAGACATAATTCCATTGATAAAGCCAAGCATCAAAATAATTTAAACTAATATCAAATGCAACTTATTTTAATTCTGAAAATAGTTTGATGATCAGTGGGAAATGCTCAATCATATATCAATTATGAGCTAAGCTTTTATTTGCTCACTTGTGAAATTAAAACTGACATACTAAAGTGTATATATATATATATATATATATATATATATATATATATATATAGAGAGAGAGAGAGAGAGAGAGAATGAAAGAAGGAAAACCATATAGAAAATCAAATTGACATGTTTTACAATAAGGATAGCTTCTTCAAAAAAAATTTATTTGGCAAAATATGAAATCTACAAATGACAAGGGAGACATAAGCATGCCATTTATTTTTTTATAATATGAACTGTATTAATTACATTCAGACATTTTTGTTGTTCATTTATTTTAGTATTCCAGATTTGTTGAGGACAGAAGGATATGTTGTAGAACTTGGTTTTAACTGGGGGTAGTAGTTTCAAAAATGAGTATATTTTCTATGTTTTACCATGATAAGAGGAGTTTTTTTTTTATTTATATTCATAGTAAAGATGGATAGGTGTGCACTCATCCATGAAAGTACTACACCGACTTTATGAAACAGGTTTCTACAACATAAGACCCAAAACAAGATATTAAAAAAATGTCATCCTTCTCCTGTCAGCCATTCTGGGTAGATTTTACTTTTGCAAAATTTCTGAAGATATTACCCTTATGTCAATTTAATTTTTCATAGTCTTCCTTTTCTTGTCAGATTTCATTTCAAACCTAATGTATAATATAAAAATAATAATATTGACAATGTCCATCTATGTGAGAACAGATATATTCAAAAGTATCTCTCAGATGAGCACCATAATGAATCATGTTTAATATAACATTTCATTTGGAACAATTATTCATAAATGTTTGCTAATTGGGTCTACAAAGAGAACCAAATTTTTTATACTGCATTTAAAAGTAATAATTACTTCCACAAAAATTTCATCATACAACAATTTCAAACAAAAAACTAATTGTGGAAAGTTATGAAAATAATATTAAGAATATTGATTTTACATTATGGCTTTTGTGAAAATGATTTTATTTTCTCAATTATTGAATTTTACATCAACCAAAAATCAAAAGGTACATAATTAAACTGAAAGGAAAAATCAGCATATTTTTCTATTGTCACAATATATGCCAGGATTATATTTTAATGTGCTTACTATGATACAGATTATGTCCTGGAACATAAAAGATATAACAATTTTATCTTTATTTTCTAATAAATTTTGCAGAAAAGTTCAAGCTGAAGGATAATTCTAATAAATAAAATAAACATTTTAGAAGAGAGGAAGAAAAAAAATTATGGGTATTAAAGATAATATAAACACTTATATAAAATAATTTTATGAGAAAAGAAAATGGTAAAGAAAGAAATGTTTAACTTTTTAAAAATCTTGAAACAAATTGCTAAAATTTGGCTGTAAATTGAGGGTAATAATTTCAAGAATGAGTGTACTTCCTATTTTCATGAAAAGACAAAATCAATAAAAGATTATCTTTTTTCTACCTTGATTCCTCTATATTTATGACTACATTGCCCAGTCAATAATAAAAATGCATTTCTCCATTTTGTCATATTTTTGGTTTTAATTATTCTTATAAAATACACATGAGATATCAAAGAAAATATGCAAAAATAGTATAATAATTATAAATAAAAATAATCAAGCAAGTATATCTTACAAGGATTTTATAACAAAGATGTTATATGTGGGAGTATGTATGATTTTAATTATATTAAGTAAATAAAACTGCATAACCAAAATATTAGTGTAAAAAAAAATTAGAAATAAAAAAGTTTATAAATATTAGCAGAATGAGTAATATATTTATGATAACAGATGGCTATTTTGTTGACCAATTTTTGTTCCCAACAAACCTAAAATTTCCATTAGAATTTAAAAATAGAATAAAACAAAAATTAAGTTTTTAGTATCTGTAAAATTTCAAATGAACACACATACACACACACATTATATAATTAAATGAAAGCATTTCAATAAATATTAAGATAAATAAAAAAAGGAAATATATAAATAAACCAAAGCACCACACACAAAAATTAGCTAATTTCATGATAGATATCAAAATATCTTTACAATTGTTACAAAAGGTAAAAATCAAAAGCCATATATAAAATGAAAACATTGGATAAATATAAAATCAAGTATATATACTATTAGAAGAAAGTTTTACAAAAAAATAAAAATGATAACATAAGATTCTGATTATTACATGCAATAAACAATAACAGATGTTAATAACAAATGTGTTCCATGAACAATACATAACATCACAAATTTCACTCAATTTACATTTGAAATCTTTAGCATTAATTTTTTTCTTTTTTTGTTTAAAATAATTTCTTTTCTAATTTTTCATATAAAATATGAAAAGAAATGATTTTTAAATAGCAAGTAACAATTCTTTTTATTGTTTTAAACTGTTTTTTCTTTTTTTATAAATATAATTTTAAATATAGAATTATCTTTTGAGGTCACAGGGATTTCATACATTACATATACAATAAAAGACAACAGAATTAGAACAATTTTTGTCAGAATTTTTGTTTTAGCAATTTAATTGGGCACATCTTTTGTGTGTGTGTGTGTGTGTGTGTGTGTGTGTGTGTGTGTGTGTGTGATTTTATGCATGTGTGTATATGATTTTCAAGATAAGCAGTAAATAAGCAAATAAATCAAATATTTAGTTATTTGAACAATTAAGTTTACTTCATCTTTAAAAATTAGATGTAAAAATATTTGTAAATATCAGTGAAATATTCATCAAATATGATAAGTTATGACAATTAACAAAAACAATTTAAGTTATCATGAAACTGGTTTAATTAGACATTTGTACACATCTTTAAAAAAGAATTTTAAGTTTAACTAAAGTAACAATTGAAAGTATCAGGGTTTTTTAATTAATAACATAATTACAAAATGTAATTGAATGAGAAATACTGTGGAACATAATAGAAATACTGTAGCAAATTTATAATTTAGTATTTATTAAGGTACAGAAAAAAAAAACAAAGCAAGAGACATTTCATCAATCCTTATAAAATTATCTTTTGATAAAGAAAATATAAACATAAGAACATTTATGTTTATCTAAAAATATTCCACATTATTATAAGCCAGATATTTTTCTTCTGAGAAGTACATTTTTTTGAAAAATATATTTAGCTTATTCAAGAAGCCTGAAGAAACACAGCATTTTTTGTTTTAAAATAATTAAATATACATTTTTACATAAATATATTAAAATAATTTTAAGTGTTAACTTTAAATAATGGAAAGTACATTAATTTTAAAGCTACTATGAAAATTTAACTATCTCGTCAGTTTGAAAACATTTAATTTAATGGCTAACTAGTATCAGTAGAGAAGTTAATTATGAAAATGTAATTGAATATGAAATCAAATTGACTGTCAAGAAGTAACATTTTAAAAGGTTTGCATTTCAATTGTTAAAGTTGTAGTTGAGTCATAGACAGCACCAACATATTAAGAAACAATTGGAGACTACACATTTAATATGCCCAAGACTAATACAGTATTACTTAGTATTAATAAATGATAATGTAAAGGATCATGATTACAAATGACAAACAATCTTCAAATTTAACAAATATAATGAGAGATCTCTGCTCAAAAGCTAAATGAATAGAAAATTAAACAAGCACAATAAAAAGAATTAGAAATGAAAATATAATCCTGAAATCTTTCAGGGGAAAATCTAAACAAAAACAATTTAACATTTGATTTTGAATGATTGAATTTTGTGAAAAATATTTGCATAGAAATGTATTTTAGTGTAATACCATCATGTGTACAATTATGAGATGGGATTATAAGATCTTTTTACTAAAAAATAGCTTTACAATACAATAGAATAATTAAGAACTGTATATCTGTAAATGAATAAAAGATACATCCTTTTATTGATCATAAGTATAAAGATTAGCAAGTAAAATATCTATCATAGTATTATTTGTAAGTAAAAATATTCAATACTTTTATCATATTTTATTTGATGAGGATATCTGTCCAATTTTCCTTACTTATATTTTATATTGTAAAATCTTATAGAAACATTTCTATAAAAGAAATGATAAAATATGATGCTAAAAACTTGTCATGAGAGTTAATTTAGATTTTTTTTCCTTTTTGAATAAATCTACCAAAGACATGAGACATGGGACTATGAAATAAACATTATTCTTAATAATTTTTCAAAACAAAACCTCAGAATGTGTGCCAAAGATTCCTGTATAAATTTATAAAATTTGCAAAACAAGTTTTAATGTTTTTGAGAATTTTACAATTACATAATAGAATGATAGAACAAAACTTAAATAGTGATAAAAAATAGACTAAATTACATAGTTATCTTAAAATGTGATATTTAAAAATCTTTGAATTTTGAAGATAAACTGCAATAATCATACATTTATTTACTAGTAATTCTATATTTGATGATTTATTGAGGTCAGAGTGTAAATAATGAATACCTAAATTTTGTGGATCATTTTAAAGTTAAATTTCATGTTTTTATCTAATAAGACATTATCTAAAAGAATTATGTATTCACAGAATTTATGTCAAACATACAGTTAAAATTGAAAATAAACTTCAAGAAACTATGCTAAAGACATTAGTTAATGTGTATTAAAATTTTTCTCTGTAATTTTTAGAAGTTGAGCATCCTAATGAAAAACTAACAAAGAAAAAGGCTAAAATATACATATTCATTAATTATTCTTTGAATGAATAACCATTTTAAAGCTAGCTTTTATGGTAGATGTATGTATAAATGTATAAATCATTGTATAAAGATGTGTATACGGTAGATATGTGTGTGTGTATAAATGTATTCAACTGTGTATAAACTGTTTATAAATGTATTAACTAGATTCAATGAATCACAAAACTTGGAGCAATTTTTATGAATAAAAAAGCTTAATATTTTTAAGATGAAAATCAAAAGAAAAATATTTTTCTTTCCCTTTTGTAAAATCATATTTTAAACTGAATAAAACAATAGAAGGGAGATGAACAAAAGTTAATTTTACCTGAAAATTTCCCCCAAATAATTACTATAATGCTCACTTATTCATGTTTCACAAAGTAAAAATGAAAAGAGAAGTTTGTTTCATGATTTTTAACATTTCAAAATTTAATCTGATTATATTTTAATGTGCATAAAAATGCTGGAAAATTCATCACAGATTGGATTTGAATACATAACAGAATAGAATTTAAAAAGAACAATTGAATGGATACTGAATTTGTATTATACTTTAATCAAGGGTTCTGATTCTGCTGGCATCCAATTTATTTAGCATCTATTATATATTTGTTGCATATTTAAATAATAGCATGCAGTTAAAAATAATTTACATATATTAATAATGCTAGATTGAAAGGTCTTTCTTTATTTACAAATATTTATAAATTAATGCCTTTAGACATAATCTTGGTCATTTCAGCGGAATACTAATCCTTTGAATTATAAATTCTTAACAATAGGACACAATCCTTTGTTTATTATCAATGGATTTAAAATGAAATATTTAAATCGAAAAGATAATCTTGGTGGCAAATATTTTGACATATAACATGGAAAATCTGAGTTATACATTAGGCAGGCAATGTAAATGCTATATCAATATTTTGTAGTGAATGTATAAAAAAAACTCTAAGTAAATCATTACTTCAAAATCATACTTCAAATTTGTTTACCTGACACTTCCAGAAATTTGATACACAAATTATTTCAACAGTATAATATTTAGACAAAACATGAATTCTGTTTGTATTCATAATCCTTATTCAATGAGGTTTAGAGAAATGCTAATGAAATATCTATCGGTAATTAAGACCAACTTAATCCAAATAAACCAACTGCTTTAGGTATAACAAAATCTTAGAAATAATTTGTCCTCTCAGTTTACTCAATAAATCTTTCGTAAAGAATAATTTTAAAACTGCTTATGGTCAAGTTACAATGAAAACAGCTGTTCCCTCAAGATCACCAAAATTAATCATTGATGAGCCAGCATAATACTTAAATAGATGATTACTTAGGAACAGAGGTACTTTAAGCAACATAAGACCAGTGTGCCAGACTAAGCAAAATAGAAGCAACAATGAGCCTGCTCAGTATTGAGATGGAACAGCAGGTTTTGTAGCCAACTCAAGGCCTGTGTGCCAGACTAAGCAAAATAGAAGCAACAATGAGCCTGCTTAGTATTAAGATGGAACAGCAGGTTTTGTAAGCAACTCAAGGTCTGTGTGCCAGACTAAGCAAAATAGAAGCAACAATGAGCCTTCACAGTATTAAGATGAAACAGCAAGTTTTGTGCCAGACTAAGCAAAGCTTCGTAAATAAAAATAATTTTAAAAAATTTCAAAACTCATTTTAATGTTATACAAATTAATCAAATTCAAAAAACTTTTGAATTACAAAATTATATATGAAAAATATTGTCAAGCAGTTGAACACATTTCTTTTAGTCAAGGAAAAAAAATCTATCCATGCAAGTAAGAGCATACAGTAACAGCAGTTATAATTTTCCTTAATTAATTGAGGAATATTATTTGCTTGATCAAATGGGAAAAAATAAAAGCAGATACTTAAACTAATGTTCATTACCCAAAATTAAATTGTTAATAAGATGTTTAGGTTGCTCATGAGTTGTTAATATCTAAAAAGAAAGAATTTTGAGAAAAAAATGAGAGAATAATTGCAGCTCTACAAAGCCATACAAAACTGTTAATAAGGCTTGAAAAGGGATTTTCAAACCAACAAAATGTTAATATGAAGAGTATCTTTCTTGGTCAAGAACTTTGACTAAGCACCCAAAATGAATAGACTTGGGAGATATCACATTGATTTTCTGCTAGCCGTCATGAATTCACAGATATAAACCTTTTCAGGAATGTATACATTCAGGAGATAGTGACATATCTTTATTATATAAAAGACAAAACAAAAAAGGTATTAAAAAAAGAACAAAATATTAAAAAAAATATATTTTCTGGAAGAGTCCTAACTTACATTTGATGTAATGAATTTTCATTTAAAAAAGTAAATAAAAACAAAATATCTATTTACATATAAATAAAGGAAATATAGCTTTTAATTCTTCAGTATTCTTTTTTGTCGAAATTGATATACTTTCCGACAGAGAAATACAGTTTCTGGATCAGCATCAATAGGAGGTAGTCTGTTCTGTCGGAGATAATTTTCTGAGGCAGGCACCACTTTCCGACGTGCAGGGAAATTTGATTCACTTCTGCGTACTTCAGCTTTGTATCTGTTAAAAGAAAACAAGTAGAAAAACAATTCTTAAAATCATTCAACTGGTGTAGCAAAGGAAGTTTGTCATCAAGTGATCAAAAGGCATTAAAAAATAATAGCACTAACTCTTATCAGAAGTGTCTAAAGTTCAAATGTGTTTGAAGCAGCTAGAAGATATAGAATCTTTTCAAAAACTTTAACGAACATTTTTAAAGAACAGGAGAATGAGGAAGGGAGGTTACCAAAAGTCAAGGGAGGTAACTCATAGAAAATATGTTAGAAGGGATGAGCAATAGGTCAGGTTCCAAAACTGTGGTATTGCACTCAATTTGAAAGTTAGGGTTTGATACAAAATATTTTTTTCCAGATTGTTACCGTTTTTTGAAGAAATGAATTTAAAGATTAAGTTTAGGTTCAAAATTGTAGCTTTGAAATGTTGTTCTGGTGATCAGTGAAAGATTCTGTATACTTATGGTATCAAAATTTATTTCCAGGAAAAAAATCAAACCAACCATGTGCGGTATTTGATTTGGCCAGAGTAGAAAAGGAAGAGGTAATCCCAGATAATACAGCACTAAAAAGCTACCTCCACTTTTTGTCGAGAACTACTATTAGGACCCTCAGTATGAATTTGGGAAACAAACTGAAGGCAGGAAAAATAGCCAGCAGAAGGTTTTCTTCATTCGTTTCTTGAACAGCTGAAGCTTCCCAAAAAATAAAAGTAAAACTAAACAAAAGTCAACTACTGAAATTCTACCAAGTTAAACAACTGAAAGAAAATTAAACCCAAGAATTCTGCTGAAAAGAACTTTAAAGAACTGTTTCCCAGACACTCTCTCAGATAAATTCTTGCAAATTATACAAAAATTTGCAACACTATCTTTTCTATCCCTTTCTTTCTTGTTTCTTTTGTATAAAATTTTTTTTTTTTAAACTTTATTGTCTGAGTAATCTTTTTTGAATCAGTATTCAAACAAGAAAGCTGCGGAACTTACTGTTTGAACTTACCATTTAAAATTACACGCTAAAGCCTCCTAAAAACGTTACTTAGTTAAATACTAAACTTGGCTTTAGTGTCATTTCCTACAAATTAAATTTTACTCTAAATTCTTTACATTACATATTTTATTCTCTCTCCAAATTCCTTTATATTGCAAATTTTATCCCTTCAAATTTCTTTAATGGAAAACAAATGTGTAAATGTCATTTAATAAAATATTTTTCAATTGCAAAATAATCTCATTCTCAATAAAACAAATATATCAGAATACTGAATAATGTAAAAATATTCCCTTTATAAAGACAAAATAGAGATTAAATACAATATTTGATCTAAATATTTAATCTCTATATTGATAGCATTTTTTCTCTCTCATAGAATTCAGGTTTTGCAAAATAAATATATCTATGAATTTTGTCTATAGAAGACTCTTGATGGCATGATTTAGGTTTTCACAGGTATAAAAACTTGTTATTTTTATTATTAGATACTGAAAACTTGATCCCCATAATTGTGAAATTAATTTGTTCTTTTGTATTTTTATGCGGTGGACTTTTAATAATTTGAAAAAGTAAGAGAAAAGCTTGTTTAATGTACATAATCTTATATTTTTAAAGTGACTGATGTTTATACTGTTTGTTTATCTGTGGAAAAATCTATTTCCATTTTTAGGTAATACTGCTTCATTCATCCTATTTTTTTCTTGTTTCAAATTAAACAATATAGCTGTTACTCTTGTAGTTGACATCCTTAACTCACATAAATTCTTACTTAAAAACCTCTTTCAAGTTTATGACAGTTAAGATTTATGGTATATCAACCCTTGTAAATTATTTAAAGACAAATCCTATATATATATATATATATATATATATTAGATCTATGTGATTTGTAAATGTATAGTTTGTAGATAACATTTTGAAATGAGTCAAAGCTCATTTTTTTGCACACAGTTAAATGGTTTCAAGTATTGCTATTTAACATTAACAATATAATCATTCATTGTATACAGTTAAATGGTTAAACATTTCTATTTGATCCATAGATAGGATCCTAACAGGTACTACCAGTCCAAGTCAAAATGAACCTACTAAGAGTAATAGAAATCAATGTGTACTCCATATTCCTTAAAGCTAGAGCTTTACTGTCAGATGGGTTAGTGTCATATACAGGACATTCATTGGTCCTACCACTATTATGCAGAGATGCAGTCAAGCATATTCTATAACCCATGTTGACTGAGCTATCAAGTTTGATGGGCAAAAAATATTTTCCAACAGTTTTTAGAGTGTTTTGATCAAATTTGACATTTAGATTTTGCCACAAATTAGTGGCTTTCTTTTTTCTTTTTAGTGTGTGTGTGGAGTGAGGGTGGGGCAGGTAATAGTGGTTAATATGTTGAACTGTAAGATCATAGGAAGTGAGTTTAAACTCCAGTCTGGCTACAACATTCACTTTTAGATTAATACTCTTATCTCTTCCCAGTGATGAGTTAAATAGTACTACAATTGTTCTTTGATTGGTTGTTTGTTTAGGTTTTATGGCATATCAACCCTTGTAAGTTATTTAATACCAAATCGATTTTTATACAAATAAACAGTTCTATTTCAAGCTATTCAGTTTAGTCAAACACTTCTAATTCAAACAATTCAGTCTAGTATAAGTATAGATTTTGTTTACACCCAGTTAAATGTCAAAAACAGTTTTATTTCAAACAATTCATTTTAGCTTAAGTACGCAGTTTAAATGTCAAAACTTCTATTTCAAGCAATTCATTTTAGTATAAGTACAGTTTCAACCCATAGATAGGATCCTATCAGGTGCTACCACTTCAAGCCAGAGTGGACCTGGTAGTGATGGCAATAAAGGGGTAATCCACATTCTCCAAAGCTCCAGCATCACTGGAACCTCACCATCAGATTGTTTAGTGTCATATCTAGGACACTCATTGGAGGGGGCCTTACCCCTCTGCAGAGATGCAGTCAGTGTAGTCTACAGCCTCAGCTGAGTGGGCAAAATTGTTTTAGCATTAAATAACCCACATACCTTAAATACATATATACATTCAAGCAGAATAACCCTGGTTATGTTTAAGGCATGAAAGACACTATTCATAACTCAATCACTTTAATATGTTCATCTAACCAAATTAACCCTGGTTAGGGTTAAGGCATGACAAACATTATCCCTAAAACAATCTACTCCTTGCCATAATTGTCAGCCATTTTTTAATAGGAAATTAGAAGATAACCGAAAACAGTTTGATTTAGAATTATTCATTTGTTTTTGATTTTCTTTCAAATGAAAATATCTGGAAAAAGACATTCAGTTTTAATCTGCAGTTACAGTTTAAAAAAATATCTGGTCCATCGAGTGATTTGGATGAAATAAAAAGTTATACAATTTAGTTATTTTCTTGAAAATACCTATCACTTTTTGAAAAAATAAATTTCACAATTGATTGCCAAGGAAAGGATTAATATTTGGGAAGCAGTGAACCCACAATTGTCTTTGTTAAGTTTGAGTTTTGTTCAATGGCATATCAACCTCTGTGGGTCATCTAATGCCAGAAGGGTTAAATTGGTTTTATTTTTTGTGCATGTTTTAGGTTTTAGGGTATGAGTTTTGGTTATGTTTTATTATATTTGATGAGATTTTGATGAAGTGGTTGATTTCTTCTAGAAAGCTTAAGATTTCCTCTGGTTTGGAGTTTTTGAAGAGGTCCTTTAAATTGTTTGTTTGGTAATGTTTTGGGCAAATTTATCTAAACCTGTCACAGTTTATGAGAATGTGTTTGACTGTGAGAGGTACTTTGCATGTTGGACATACTGGGGAGTCTTCTCCTTTTAGGAGGTGTGAATGGGTAACATGGGTGTGACCAATACGAAGTCTGGAGATTATCACTTCTTTTCTATTTCTTCTATAACCTGCTGGCCATTCATCTATGGTATCTTGAATATGGTGGAGCTTGTTCTGTGATCATCCCAAAAGTATAAATTTGTTAATAAGTGGTTTTAGGTTGGTGTATGGAATTTTTGTATAGTCTGGAGTGTTTTTTTTGCAGCTTTGTCTGCTCTTTCATTTCCCTTTATGTGGTTAGGTATCCAAGTAAGAACGATGCTATTTCTTTTAGAAAGAGTATTCATTTTATCTAGCAGTCTTGATGAGAGGAGATGATGAATCTTTGCTCTGTAGAGCTTGGAGAACTGATTCAGAGTATGAATAGATGATAAATTTAGAGGATTTGTGATTTGATATAATGTTCATTGCTAGGTCAATAGCTATGATTTCAGCACTATAGATTGAGGATTCATTTGGGAGACATTTTAACAGTTCTTGGTTTTGGAAGACAGCAGCACAACCAACTTTCAATCCCTGTTTGGATCCATCTGTATAGATGTGGTGGTGGTCTGGGAAATTGTTTTGGATGTTGAGGAAGTTCTCTTGGAAGGTGATGGGGTGTGTTTTGATTTTGGAAAATTTGGTTAGGTCTAGTTTTATTATTGGTTGGTTTATGGTCCATAGTGCTGTTTTGGGGAGGATTGTGTTATGTATTATTTTGGGATTGATTTTGATTTCATTTAGGAGGGTTTAAATTATTAGATTAAAAGGTTTAATGGTCTTTTCCTTATTTTTGAAAAGGTTTTAGTATCTCATTTCCATGATGCAATTGTAGGCAGGGTTTTGGGGGCATGAAATGAGTTTGATATAATATTGGAGTGCAAGTTTATATCTTCTCAAGGAAAGTGGGGGTTCATTAGCTTCTATGTATAAATTGTCAATTGGAGAGGTAGTGAAGGCTCCAAGGGCAATACAAAGTCCCAGGTGATGGATAATTTCATGTTCTCTAAGATAGGATTTTCTGGCTACTCCATATATGAAGCAGCCATAATCATGTTTTGATTGTATTAGACATCTGTATAGTTTGGTTAGGTTTTTTTTATCAGCACCCCAGTCTGTGTGGGCTATGGTTCTGAGGAGTTGGATAGTTTGGTTGCATTTGATCCTCAGTTGTTTAATGTGTGGGATGAAGGATAGTTTTGTGTTAAGAGTAATGCCTAAGAATTTGTATAGCTGGGTTATGGGTATTTCAGAGCCATTTAATGTTAGAGTGGGTTGATTATGCATTTTGTGGATTTGGCAGAAATGCACGCATTTGGTTTTATTGTTAGAGATTTATAAACCATTTTTCATGGTCCATTTTAATATCTTGTTGAGGCATTGTTGCATTTTCCTTTCTATGGTCATCATATTTTTAGAACTGTAACAAATGAGGAAGTCATCGACATATAATGATCTGTTGATTTCTGGGGGGAGGCATGTTGTTATTTTATTTATTTTAATCATGAATAGGATCACAGATATGATACTACCCCAGGGTACACCTATTTCTTGTTGTTTTGGATCAGAGAGTGTACTATTTATTGGTGCTTGGAAAGTCCAGTCTTCTAGGAAGTGTTTTATGAAGATGGGGAGTGCCTTGTAGGCCGAGATCTTTGAGTATACCATATGGCCAGGTTGTATCGTAGGCTTTTTCAAGGTCAAAGAAGACTGCAACCAGATGTTCTTTTTTGATGAATGCTTCCTTGATTAAAGTTTCTATACAGACTATTTGATTTATGGTACTTCTTTTGGCCCTGAAGCCTGTTTGTAGGTTTGAGAGGAGGTTATTGGATTCAAGGAAACATGTTAGTCTTAGATTGATCATCCTTCCAAGGGTTTTGCAGGTGCAGCTTGTTAAAGCTATAGGTTTATAACTGGTAGGGTTTGTGGGATCTTTTTGTTTTTTGAGGATAGGAATGGTTATGGCTTGTTTCCATATGGTAGAGATGTTGCCAAAGGTCCAGATATTGTATATATCTAGAAAATATTTTAAAGACATTGTTGGGAGTTCTTTCAGGATGGTGCAGTGAATTTCATCAGGACCAGGGGCCGAGTTGTTAGATTTAGATATTGAGTTTTGGAGTTTGGTTAGAGCGAAGGGCTGGTTATAACTCTCAGTATTGTCAGAGTTGAATTTTATTTTGTTCTTTTCCTCTTTGATTCTGATTGAGTTAAATTAACTCGAGTAATTTTTTTATAGATGAAACTTGAGCAAAGTTTTCTGCAATCAGGTTGGCTATGTGCTTTTCATTTGTAGCTTTTTTGCTTTTAGTTCAAAGGGAAATTACACAGAACAATTCACTTATATTATGAAGTAATATGTTAGATAGTGCAGTAGGTTATAGTTTGATGTTTAATAAACAATGCAAATTTGAAATTTTTTGTCTTATAATTTGTGCCCAGCAGTATTATGGTGAAATACACTTTTATCTATTTACATGATGTTAAAAATTTGTTTCATGATTAGCCGTTTTTGTAATATTTTACAGTTATTGTTTATTGAATACAGTAATAAAAAAAAAGGTCATATTTTGCAAGTGAGGATTCATACTTAGAATTCTGATTTGAATATATTTTCCATATATCTTTTTGTATTAGATACCAATATAAAAAATATCAATTTTATCTGAATTTATTATCAAATTTGTAAATTTTTTGAGTTACTTTGTAAGCAAAATCAGCAGAAATTAGGTATTTCTGTACATTTTTACAGACTATTTTTAAAACTAAATGATCAAAATTGATAAATGCTAAGAATCTAATTTTTAGTAGTTGTTCTTATATCAAACCTCAAATTCAATGTGACCCCCCCCACCTGCCCTAATGGGCAATTGTTTTGAATAACACATTCTCTTCATTAAAGATTTAGTGTTCCTGATAATGAAAAAGCTTACAGCATTATCTTACATTCTCTTGTTGGCTTCAAGGCAACAGATCATTGGAGTAGAGGGTTTAGTGATTAAAGGTCAGATGATTATTAGATACCTTGGGAGGCAAATAAGTAAAGTAAAGTTGGTGACCATAGTCAAGGGTGATCCAAACACTCTCTTTTCGATAGCTACTACACCAAAGTGTAGGGGAGGGTGCTACTTCTTTCCCTGGATTGCTCCACTTTTACTCTTGACTTGTACCTTATAATGCCGAGTGTTAAGCAAGGAGGCATCAAGTACCATTTTTTGAGTCTTTGGTATGACTCGACCTGGGATTGAACCTAGGTCTCCAGGCCCATTAACGGACACTCTAACCATCATGCCAATCTCTAGGCCAGGAGGCAAATAACTCACTTTGATATCATCAGTTATGTCTTGATTGCCCTAAAAAGGGTGATCAAGTTATCAGAACAATAGTTTCTATCAAACCAATCTCAATACACGTTTGACTTTTTATCTCCTGTTATGTTACCAGTTGAGGCTAAGTAATACACTGAGAATGTTAATTTATGTCTGTCTGTATATCATATATGGTCATATTGTGGATTAACAGATCAACTTTGTCAAACAGAGGATAATATTTACAGGCATGATCATGGTGGCATAAAAGAACATGTCCTGTACAGAAAGTCAGCTTGGTAATAAATGGCAACTGAGGAAAGAGTGCTGGTAAGAAAAGAATCTTTCATGAGTAGCAGCATTAATTGCAGTTTTTAGGAAACCAAAGTCAGTGTAATTTCTTTATGTTCATATGGACCATTTTCTAGAGAGAAATAAAGCATTGTTCTATTAGTTTCAGATAATTTATTCAATAGGAATGAAAGCTTCTGATCAGAATAGATGTATGCAGATATTCACTGAAGCAGACTGCAAATGTTGGCTAATAAAATCCGGACCTAAAGTTATGTCACAGCAAAGATCAGCTAATAAAAAAGGGCATGATTTGTCAAACAAGTTAATTTCACCTATGTAGAGTCCCTTTACTAGAAAGTTTAGTTATGATGAAGCCATGGATACATCCCAGCAGCAGAATCCATCTTTAGATTATGCTTCTTTGTATAATCATAAGAAATGAAGGATCCTGAACTTCTAGAGTTAACAAGAGCTATAGCTTCCTTGTTATTGACCAAAACAAATACATTAACTTGCTTTAGCATTTTTGAAGAAGTTTGAAATATGTAAGTTAGTGTAATTGATGAAGTAGGAGACATGAATGACCAAGTCAACACCTTAGAGAATTACCCTTTCTTATAACTCCTTTGCAGAGCATCAATTATGGTTGTGATGAGAACTGTGAATAAAAATAGCACTTATTTTTTTGAGCTTCAACAGCAAAAGAAGATTAATCAAATTCTGTTTCAGTAGTGATAGCATTTACAGTTGGTGGTATAAAAGGAAATGTACACTTTTGAGCAACATAAAGTATCCTAGCTTGATCCTCAGCAATACAGAGGCTGAGGGTCTTGTTCTCTAGTAAGCATTGTCTGATAATATGTGAGCATAAACCACTAAAATACAGTCATCCTAATTCTGGGAGTGGCTTACAGCTTTAAAATAAGTTTTTATCAAGTAATTGAGGCAGTTGTACCTATTTGTCAACCATCTTCTTTTCTTTTTGTTTTCAAGTAACTAATATGTCTTAGAAACTCTTCATTCTTAAAGTTCCTTTAAGATATCCATAGCTGACAGGGAACCATAGCACTCCATAATATATTCATATATTGTTAAGAGAAACAAAGTTAACAAATACATCAAATCTAATAGAATCATTTAATCTTGAATAAAATGGATAAAGGTAGAAAAAAAATCAAAGTGAGCAAATTCCTTATCCACAGAAAAAGTGTTTAGTGATAAATCCAAATGTTCTAGTTTGAGGATTTGTCCAAGTTTAAATCAGATCTGTCTCACATTTGTTCAGTCATTAAATTCAAGTAATAAAAGAAAGATGTTAGACCTTCTTGAAGTCTTTGATAAACAATTAAGATGGCTACATTTTTATACAAGACATCAAGGGAGGTTATTGACAAAAAGTCAAGAAAGACAACTCATAGGAAAAAAGAGTGTTGGTAAGTGTTTAGATTACCACAGTATTATTATAGGATGATGATGATGATGATGTGTGTGTCCATTTGCACGAGTCCAAAGTTTATCTTTACTTGTCCAGGATGTCTAGTTCATCTTAGATGGTTTGTGAGATAAAAGTTAAGTGGCTGTACATATGCTGTTTTGAGGGGTGCTGCTTCTAGGATTTGTTGAAAACAGTACTCAGCATTTTGTCTAGTTCCTATCTAGGTTTTCTCCAAATGTTTCATTAGAGTTCATGTGATGCAACTACACAGAAGTGCCAACACAGCAAAAGCTTAAAAGAATTTGTTTTATTTTATCAAATGCAAATGACTTGTTCTAACATTAAGAAATTAGTGTTTTTCTAATGAAATAAGATGCTTAAAAAACATTCTGATTTCAAATTTTATTCATTCTTGAAAAAGCTGTTTTATGTCTAAACTTTATCAACAATGAAATTGTTATCTGAAAATAAAAGAAAAATACAAAAACATAATTTTCATCTTTTGTTGCTAATTCATCAAAATGAAGTTTCAAGTAAAGAAAAATAAATATAAAGTGACATACCTACAATATTCATTAAATGTTAATACATAACATTTCTCTTCAATACAAGCAACACTATTAATATCTCTGTGTTTTGAAGCAAAGACCTCACAATCAATATGATGTGGTTGTCGTCCAGATTCTGTATGCTCTGGCCGGTAATACCATAGCAAACTCATCATCATTTCACCTGAAAAAGTGATCAATGAAAAATATCAATAAAAAAAAAATCATATAATTTTTCCTACATTTTAAAATAATTGCTATTAATAAACATAAATACATCATTATAAAGATTTGTATTACAAACTTTGTTTCAACTCGACAATCTCTTTTGAAACAAAGAATTAATTATATAAACCTCATGTACTCTTAATATAGCCAACATTCAAGATGAAGTATCCTTACTCTTTCATGAAAGTAGAAAGTGTCATCATACAAAATATTATATATATATATATATATATATATATATATATATATATATGTTGTGTAGTATTAATGACAAGCAGGAAAAAATTTCACAAATCAAACACAAATGCTACATTGTTACCAAAAACAACATGAAATCGAACATTCTTTTCTCAGACTTACCGTTGAAAATGCTATTTAATATAGCGAAATATGTTTGGTAAAAAATAAACATCTTTTACCAAAAATTTTTCCTCTTTGTCATTAATACGACACAAAATACTGTCAGAAATATATATTTCCATATTAAACAAACACACACACACATATATATATAGACACACACAACTACTATAATATCTAATTCAACGTACTTATCAATATTCTTAACACTAATAACCTTGAATTGTATCATTCAAATTATAACCTATAGGTTTAACCTTTTCATTCTATCTTCAATTTTTCAACCTATTACTGAATTTGGCAAATTGTCCAAATCTGCACTCAGTTTTGTAACAAGCTGAGTTGGGTTTGACACTGAACTCCAGAAGAAAGAGAGTTATTTATGGTACACTGGAGTATCTCATTGTGTACATGTGGGCAAATCCAATCCACAAGCTGTGATTGGTTGCTGGTCTATGAGTGGAGGTATTTCTCTATAAATACCAGCTGCAATTTAGTATTGTTGTAGAGACTGTATTGAGTTACAGCCTGTTTTATTTTTGTCCGCCAGCTGGACACTAGTTTGGACCCTTATGGTGGTAAGTGTTATTGTTATTATTCTAACCCTCCTCCTCCTCCTCCCTCATCACGCATGGGTAATGGCCTTCGAGGAGGGATGAGATCCTTTAAACCTGATTGGTTGTGTAGGAGTAATCTGGACAATACCCAGGCATTTTTTGCCTGGATCATTGTAGACAGCTGAGTGATGTTTGATGGTGGGTGTGTTGACAATGTCATTCCAGTGTTCATGGTTTGCAGTACTAGTGTATTGTTTTTATGGTACCTTCTTGGATTTGGTGTAGGGGGTTCAGGAAAAGCACTAGGAATTGGAAGTGGAGTTGTAGATATTTCAAGCTTCCTGAGGAATCAGTGACCTGTGAACCCTGGTATAGGTGGTTAGGAAGAGTTTCAATGACTTGACCTGTTGTGTCCCATCGGTGGGTGCTCAGTTGTTACATTGCAACTATTTGTCCTTTTTGAAGGGAGCATAGGGTAAGCACTGAGCAGTTGTATCACTATGAGACAGGCGTTCCAATGAGATAGGCTCACCCCACGATTTTGGGCTGCAGCTATCCAATTTGCGTGTGGCTGGTAGAGGGTGGGTAGGGATAGTATAAAGTCATGTATCCAGCAGTGGAGTAGCATTTTAACAGATAGGCTTATTTTTGTATTGGAGGATATAGCTCTTGCTGTGCAGTCATTGTCCAAAGATCCCTGGAGCTCCTGTGTTGCCATTTACAATTCTCTTAGCTGACTTGACAGCAAGCTCTGTCTGACCATTGGATTGAGAGTAAGTGGCAGATGATAGCTTGTGCTTTACAACCCAGTCCTCCAAAAACTGTTTGAATGGGAGGGATATGCTATTCTACACCTATTTTTTCTCTCACCACAATTTAATAATTTAAAAAAAAATCCCTTTTTAGATTGTCTATTTATAAAATCTTTTAATCTCTTGCTTACTAATTGCAAGTATACTCATTTTAAGTATGGTAAAAAATGTTTTATATAGAAGTCTGTTATACCTATCTTCAATGAAATTATTATTCATAATATCTTTTCTGTAATGTTCTGGCATGCAAAGGATGCAGAGTATGATTTTCTGTTGGCATGCCTAATGCATTAGACACCCTCACTTACTGTAAGGAAAGAATTAAAGAACTGCAAGTTGTTGTTTTTTTAAAAAGTCAAACTGATTGCTTATATGCTGTGATACTAGGGACTTTTAGATATGCTAGTACATATGTATCTAGTTGTGATCATATGGTTAGGTGAATGTGTGTGTATATTCAAAAAGAAAATTTTTTTAATGTCACAATATACATATGGGTGGGTATAGGAATATATATGTCCAAAAAGAGGTCAATATGTGTGTGTGTTTGTGTGTGTGTGGTGATACTGATCAAAAGTTCAAGATGAGGGAGATTTATTTTTATCTATGTTTTTAGATACAAATTTTGGTGCTAAGATGGAAAAGATTAGCCACTTTAAGTACTTGAATATGAGTGGTCTGTGTTCCTGGTGAGTGGGTAGAGGCAAGTGGTCCATATATGCAGAGCATTGCAAAGTGTCAAGGAAGACCAAAAAGAAAGAAGCAAGTGCAAGAGTTCAGCTCAAGTGATAACAGTGAGATGGTAGTAGTTGGAAATCTGACCAGATAGCAGTTCAGGCTAGTTAGAGTTCAAGGTTGAAGACAAAGTAGGGAGCAGAGCAAAGCTAAAAGTAGGCCACAGTATCACAACTACTCCTTTAATGAGCAAGTTGGGTCCTTCAAAATTTTATCTTTGTTCTTTTTGTGACACAACCTCAGGATTTGTGCAAATTAGACTAAATCTGAAAAACTGCAACAACATAACATTTAGTAGACATCACATTGTATAGCAAAGTGTACACAGATCCAGCTGACAGTAACATCAAATGCCTAACTTTTGATAAGATAAATTAATAGTAATAACAGTTTATAAAATTCTGGCATTTATGTATAGGTCTAATAAGTAGGGTGGCAACTGTAGTCAAGGGTGACCTGAAGGCTTCCTTTTCATTAGCTACTACACCAAGGTGTAAGGGAGAGTGCTACTCCTTTTCCTGGATTGCTCCACTTTACCTTTGATCTGTACCTTATAATGCTGAATCTTAACCAACATAGCATCAAGTACCATTTCTTGAGTCTTTGGAACTAACTACTCAATCTGGGACTGAACCTTAGGTTTCTCAGGCCATTGGCAAACATTCTACCCACTAGACCAATGAGCCAGTTAAGTGAATAAAGTGTTATTTGTATGGTGAACAAATACACAAAGAAAAAATATAGAATTGATGCTACATCATATTATTTGTCCAACACACACACACACAAAAATTGCTGACGAATAAGAATAAATAATAAATACTTATTTAAGATAATTTGTAGAAAAAGCATAGACAGACTGGTGTATAAACTCCAGCAAAGGACTATAGATAAATACTTACCATCAGTAGTATTTTCCCAAAAGGCAACTACTTTAGCTGTATAAGGTAAATCTTTTTTTCTGGGTCCTGACCTCAGCAATACACAATCTCTAACACGAATGAGCTCTCCATCAGTATGCTTTATGGCCGGATAACATTTCCTTTCAATAGGTGGAGCATCAATATTCTGATAATATATCAAATTATGTAAACATGAGTGACTTAAAAAAAGGCAAAGATATCTTTAAGCTATGGATATTAGTTTTGAAATAAACATTATTATAATATAACTATAAATTATATAAATGTTTCCTATGAATGTTAACTAAATGAAATAAAATTTTTTAAAAATCTTTTAAAACAATAATTCAGGAAACCACTTTAATAAAGATCAAGGTTAACTACCAAATATGAATTTTTGTTGAGTAAATAGAATGAGAATATAGTCAAAACATTTTTTCATTTGTATATTATTTACTATATTCTACATTCGTTATATAAACCTTTAGACCCATAAAGAAAATTTGATTCATGTGTTTGATTTAAAGCTGCATTTATAGCATCATTTAAGTGTTATAACAAAGGAAATTGTTTAATTAATAATGATGGTTATAGTATTTTCTATTTTACTTTGCAAGAAATCAAAAGATTAAAAACAGTAAGGGCAAGACATAGTTTTGTATTTACCACAGATGCTAATAATCAATGTTTGAACCCAAGAAGAAAAGAAAGCAGGATTTTAAATGCTAATTTGAAGCAGGTCCTCCACACTTAAAAGATTTATGAAACAAGATTTTGACCTATTTTCATCTCATTGGCTTTGGCGCCAGACTGAGTAGATATGAAGTAAAAAATAAAACAGAAAAACTGGAGTGAGAGACATATTTTAAAATCCTGAATAAAGTAAATTTATATCTTTAAGAAAAGATTTGGTTGGATCTGATATGCTCTTACTTAAAGTTTGACCTAGTGCCATATCCTGCCTAGGGTGGTGGTGTTAAGCAAATATTTTTGAGCCAGTTACACTGGTATATGAGAGGTAATTTTATTTTTCCCTAACACCATAGCACCAATTTACCAGTGTGGAGATATTGCTCAAATAGCAGAGAGTAAATTTAAGCTCAGCAGCTTAAAGGGTTAAAAGAAGTTTAAAACACATTACAAAATCAAATGACATGAATTTTTTATAGCTTCCATGACTCTTGATTTTGGTATAATTCTTAAACAGATCATAATTATATCACTAAATATATGTCACAGAGCTATGAAATGGCCAACAAACAGTTGTAATCCAAAATGGTATCTGATGAAAAAAAAAATTGATTTTCATATCTAAACTTAAATTGTAATGTTAATACAGCAAAAAAGATTGGATTTTTTGACAAACAGAAACAGAGAATATTAGATAAAAACATTCTATAAAATTCATTCTAGTATTCCTTCCAAAATGGAAGGAATACTATCTCAAAACAGTCACCAAATCCTCATTCAGAATTACTATCAGCTACCTTGGTGTGCTTTTTACTTTGTACAAGGCATTTCAATGTCAGCTTTGGGAAAAGCTAGAAGTCACAAGGAACCAAATCCAGACTGTTGGAGAGCTGATTTGCCTAAATAAGATATTTTGCCAAAAATCCTATCCAAGATATGAAGAATCTTCTTATTTTGTCAATGTGAATATGACAGTCACAAAGCTCACTGAAAAGCATCTGACTATAGAGAGAAGTAACCAATATAATAAGTATGTTCATACTTATGCAGTAACTAATTCTCAACTTATTCAAAATGGCTGATTACATTCCAGACAGATCACATATCTTTGTTCAAGTTGAAAAATTATGGTACCCAAAGGATAACAATGATAAGAAAAATAGATAAAATAAGAAGACTAAAAAAAGCAAAAATTATGGTACCCAAAGGATAACAATGATAAGAAAAATAGATAAAATAAGAAGACTAAAAAAAGCAAAAATATACCTACCCATTTACTTTAATAGAGGGTCCATGAATTGATTAGCCAAAAACATTTAGGCAAACCTAATGTTGAACATTTATACAATCATAAATTGGTGTAATAGTTTGATACAAAAAACAAAGTGAAGTCATAAGAGTAAAAAATATTAATTATATTTTATGACATTAATTATCCTAAAACAGATATAATAAATTTAAAATATATTAAAATACTTCAATCATTAAGTAATGATAGTTCATATAATTATTTAGAGAAAACTGCAAAATCTTATAATTTATCAAATCGTTGACCATCCATACAACTAAGGCTCTGCTATTTTAGGCCAGATTTCAACCAAACTGTCAGACATTGTAAAAATTACACTGGTATACAAAGTACAAAAATACCTGTTTTTACCTAATTTGAGGGTGCTGAATTCAAATTTGAAATCCGTTTTTACTCATCACCTCTAGTTTTTTAGATATGCATAGTGTGCATTTTGTGCATATATGGTACATAAAGGCATATATGAATTCAGGGTTAATTCTAATATTGTGAGACTTATGGCTTATTTTTTAGTTATTTTGCACTAAATGTAAGTGATAGCATTACATTATATATCAAGACGGATTTTGACAGTTAAGGCAGCAGGTCTCAATCCACACTCTGGCAGTCATTGGAAGAGCTTGTCTCGCAGGCGGCTCAGGAGGTTGGTGTCTCTCAACTATCGTGTTACACATCTTTTGGGTTACTAAATATTAGTATTACATTTTCAAATGCACATTTAGTTTTACTTTGTTATATTTTCAGATTCTCCAATGGCTTCAAGCACATCAAAATGTCGAGGATGCCTCAACAAGGCCAATTCTTTCTGCTACATGTGTGGGGACTTCACAACAGTTGCACAGTGTCAAACCATAACTTCCCTCCTCAGAACCACCTACTTTCACTATTTTGACTGTAAAATTGTTGATCAGGACAAGTCTTGGGCTCCACACACCTGTTGTAAACCCTGCTACAATGGACTAACTGCAGGGTTTAATGGCAAAAAAGTGGCTTTCAACTTTGCAGTCCCGATGGTTTGGAGAGAGCCGCGAAACCACACAGATGATTGTTATTTTTGTTTAACTAATATAACTGGTTTCAATGCATCTAGGAAAAAGATCAAATATCCCAACCTTTGATCTGCTATGAGACCCATTCCCCATTCAGATGATCTTCCTGTACCCACACCTCCAGTAAATAAGGATCTTCTTTCCTCATCAGATGAAGAAATGCCTTCAAGGGAGGATTCTGCCAAGTCAATATCTTTGGAAGATATTGAGTCTACATATTCAGGAACAAGTGGCAATGAGCCACATTGGATCACGCAAGAAGACCTGAATGATCTTGCTTGTGATTTGTATCTGTCAAAACAGCAGTCAGAGCTCTTGGCTTCTCAGCTTAAACAGTGGAACCTAGTTCAGGAAGATGTAAGGATCACCAGTTTCAGGAATCGGAACAAATAAGGTCATTGGTCTTCTTATGGGTATGCAAGCGGGCTTCACAAAGTACTGTTGTTTTCTCTGTCTCTGGGATAGTCAAGCTGTATCCCATCATTACAAGCAGAAAGACTGGGGGGTCTAGAAGCACTTTTGTTCCTGGTGAACACAGCCTCAAGGAGAATCCTCTGGTGAACATGAATAATGTGCTTCTTCCTCCTCTTCACATCAAGCTTGGTTTGATGAAGAATTTCGTGAAGGTGTTGCACAAAAATGGTGCTGCCTTCCAACACTTGTCTACTGTGTTCCCAGGTCTTAGTGCTGCTAAGCTCAAAGAGGGCATCTTTGTCGGACCTCAGATCCAAGAAGTGCTGAAGGATACTGATTTTGAGGAGCTTCTTAACTTAAAGGAACTGAGAGCATTGGAAGCATTCAAGTCAGTTTGTAGTGGCTTCCTTGGTAACACACATGTACAAGATTACTAAGCCTGTATTGATAAGTTGCTAAAGTCTTACGAGGATATGGGGTGCCGAATGTCACTCAAGATTCATTTTCTCCATTCCCACCTCAACTTCTTCCTGCCAAACCTTGGAGCAGTGAGTGATGAGCATCGAGAAAGATTCCACCAAGACATTACGAAGATGGAGAGCAACTATCAAGGCAAATGGAACCCCGGCATGATGGGAGACTTCTGCTGGATGCCCTTGCGTGACATCCCGGAGGCAAGATATACCAGATCTTCTAAGAAAACACACTTTTGACTGCCTGTGGTATGATGAATTGTGTAATTGTGTCATCCAAGTATATTGATTCAATCAGTGTTCTTTATCTATCCTGTTTTATCTGTTATAAGCTGCTGCAACTCTTGAAATATGCACATATATTCTCTGTTTATACTAAAATGAGACTATTTAAAAGCCAGAAAACTAGAGGTGATAGAGCAAAACTATTTATAAATTTGAATTCAGCACACCCAAATTAACAAAAAAACACCTATCCCCATTCTTGCCTCAGACCAAACATTTATTTTTGTAAACCAGTGTTATCCCTGAAAAATGTTATAAACTGTATTAAGAGATACAACTCAAATTGGTTTTTAAGTGAGATTTATCTTACTGTTCCTCTTGCTGTAAAAGATGTTCATCTCATACTGCTTATTAACTAGCTGGCCTGAGAAAAAAAAAAGAAAGGCTCAAAGTTCCAATTAAAAAAAAAATTAATAACCTACCAAACTAGGAAAATAATGAAATTAAATATTTATTCAAAATAGTTATTGATTTTTTAAAAGTATTTTCTAGGGTAACTGTTCTCCAAATGAACCTGAATGCCACATTACATATAAACAAAACAGTAAATCATAATGAATAAATGATAAACAACAAACAAAACATCCTACCAACTCAGTTTTCAGATATGATAAAAAAACATGTCATGTAAAAACTTGTCATCTATTTACTAATGAAAATACTGCAACTGAAAACCGTAAGACTACTCATGAAGTAAGATTTAAAAAAAACATTTAGGTGAAAATTAAAAAAACAAAAAAAACTTTAAACTTTGTACTCTGTCAGTTATTTAAAAAATAAAATTAGTTTCATAGTGTTTATAATTAAATGATGTTAAAATAAATTAAGTTTTTGCTAAAATTTATATATTAAAAACTTGTACATATTAATGGAAATGTTTGAAAAGAAATTAATATTTTATAATCCTAAATTGAATTTTATATATCATAAATAAAATATTTAAAAACAGTAATTATGCCTTGAATTTTCATTAATCCTCATCTGAAATTAGGGTATATAATTTGTATATCATCAATGTACACAAATTGTTTAGTTCAAATAAATTCATTTACATGTTAAATTATCAATTCTTGATAAAATTAAATTCCTCAGTGATTCAAAAAATGCTTTCTAAAGGATATTTATTAAAAGGTTATGGATTATGAGGTCAGTTCAGAAAATATATCACTATTTTGAATATTTGGAAAACTAGTTGTAATATTCTCCCATAGGTTGACTTAATCACAGCCATAAGATGTTTTTAAGGGAGGCTGTGCACTCATTTACTTTAAATATTCATTTTGCTTGAAACATTCACAGTAACTACTTTTGTATGATTAAAGAATTTCACGAATTATTCAGTGAGCAAAACACAGATCAAATTTTGATACTTCAAACTTAACTGAGAAAGTCATTAAAAACATCTCAACACTCCAAAATGATTAATATGCAAGAGTACATTCAAAAGAAATGAACACAACAAGAATGAGAAGATCTGAGGATTCCAAAGATTGTCCAGGAAATATCCAACCTTAGTTGATAGAATTTGTTTAAGTGAACTTGGCAGACTGTTTTAAAAAGTGGAAGAGAAACTGATGGATGAGGATTCAATAAAAATACTTTGAAGGGGACTATGGGATTTTTTTTAGATATTAAATCACTGGACCATTTCCATAATGAATGCTATTGAAATTTATCATATTAATTTTTATATTATCTTTATTTGATAAACCTCTAGAAGATATTACAAAAATAACAAAATCATTTGTTATTTTAGCTAATTAATTCAATTAAAACTATTTAGATAGCCAGTTTTTAGACTTCAAAATATCTTCAGCAAAATCACTATACAATGATCTACTTAGATAAAAGTCTGTATCTTGGTTGACATTATTGTCACAATGTTTTGGTTCCCATATAGCTATTTTCTCTGACCTTCTTCAGGTGTCTGTTGTAGTCAATAACCTTCTGGGAATTTTGAACCAATTCCTTTATCAAAACTAGATATAAACTGTTCTTAATCTGCAGTCGATGCATAGAGGATTTGTATCAGTCAATTCTTCCTAATTAATTCATACTTAAAATTATGCTGCTTTGTTCTGTCTACTGAGCCAGTGTAAAAGATTTTATGTGCCCAGGGATTAAATTCTCAACCTTCAGGTAACCAGATATACTTTTATCTATGTGGCCATGTGTCCCATCAGACAATCTGGTAGTACTGGTAGAAACTAAGGATTAATTTCATTTTTCCACCTCTTGAACAGAACTAGAATATATATATATATATATATATATATATATATATATATATATATATATATATATAGTTGCACCCCTTTTGTAATTAAAAGATAAATGTTGGGAGTTTTAGAATTCTTATTTTTTCTTTCAAAATTAACAACCTTCATATGGTGTTCATTAACGTTTCCTTCTTTCTTTAAATGATCAGACATGCTTCATTTCCTATCTCCCTAGATTATAACATCTGATGTTCCTTTATATCTACCTTTAGACTTAAAGAAATTAGTAATAACAACCAAGATGAAGACATAAGTCCAAATACATCAGTGTATAATATTTCATCTCAGATATAAAATAATTTCCTGAAAAACTTGAAAATTCAGTAATAAACTTAATTTCTAATGTTATATATATTCTGTACTTGCTAAATAGTGTAAGTAGTTGCATTTCTTCTAAAAGTAATAAGTAAAAATTAACTTACCAGATTCGGGACAGGTTTCATTTCAGGCTCTCCCTCCCAGGACCAACCGCAATTTGAACTATTTGGCTTTTTTCGTTTTGAAGGCAAAGAATTTTTTTCTACTTTTTCTGAAAAAACTTCTTTTAAATCACAGTTTCTTTTTCCTAACTTACGTCTTGATTTGATGGTATCTGTTTTTTTTTTAGAGTCATTCTTTTGTCGACTGTCCACAGTCTTGCTTTTTGGTATTGTTTGTTGGTTTCC
This sequence comes from Sepioteuthis lessoniana, assembly GCA_963585895.1. Taxonomy (NCBI): domain Eukaryota; kingdom Metazoa; phylum Mollusca; class Cephalopoda; order Myopsida; family Loliginidae; genus Sepioteuthis; species Sepioteuthis lessoniana. The sequence goes on from CAUZXS010000516.1 coordinate 48,350, forward strand.
TCTTTTGCTTTTTTGTAGTTTTGGGGGATCTGCTGTAGTTTGAATAAAAGGCTGGCTGGGGTGTGGATTATGTATCAACACTTTGACCTCAGCATGTGGTACATGAATTGGAATGGGTGAAGTGATCATACAAGGTTTGGGGATTGGCTGCACCATTGTCGATGAATGTGGATAATAGCTATCACTAGTATAGTAACCTGTAAAGAAATAATTATTCTGATTAAAACTAGAGGGATAATTTTTAAAAAATAACCTGTACCAGTAAATACTGATTAAGTTTTAGTATTGAGATTTTTCAATATTGAATAATAACACAGATCAATATGACAGTAAAAAGTCAATAAAAAATACAACTAATGATGAATACTACTATGAATTAAAAATAAAAGCAAAGACAAAATGTTTATGATGGAAAGAAGCAATATCCATTTAAAAATTTTCACATCTGTATAATTCCAGGTGCAAAAATATTACATATATAAACACTTACATATACACCCACCCACCCACACACACACACATATAAAGAAAATAGAAAAACAAACTAATCTAAAAGTGATGAATTTATCAAGTCAACATTTAAATGTTTTGGTTTTAATAAACTTTCATCAGGACTTTAAGATGGTGTTAAATGTCGCTGGAACAACAATGGATATTTTATAAAAAAAACTGAAGAGAAGATATATATACAAAGAAGGAGTAAATAACTGTTCAATTAGCATTTTTTTTTTAAATTATCACATGATTGGCACAATGATATTTAAAATGTGACAAATTTCTAGGACATACAACAGATTGAAAGATGATAAAAGTATAAATTGTCAGAATTTTAGAGAAAAGTAAAGGAAAAAGAAAAGAAATACAGAAAGAAAGAAAAAAAAAAAGATAAATATGTATGGAGAGATGATTAAATTAAAGTTTGATACATTGTAGCTATTCCTAGAAATTCACCATCTTAAAGTCCCGATGAAGGTTTACTAAAATTGAAATGTTTTAAAGTTGACTTTCCATCATAAATTTATTACTATGAGGAAAAGACTGTGTGAAGCTGGCCTATATCACCGAATTACTGTCAAGAAACCACTGTTAAGGAAACAAAACCATGTCAAAAAGCTCCAGTGGACCAAGGTACACAAAGATTGAACAAAAAAGCAGTGGAATAAAGTTTTTGGACTGAGGAATCAAACTCCAAAATTTTCGAGCTAAATAGGAGAATCTATGTGTGACAATGAGTTGGTGAAAGAGCAGCAACCCCTTGTATTGCACCAACTGTAAAGCATGGAGGAGGCCCTGTTATGGAGTGGGATGCTTTTGCCAATAACAAAATTGGGTATTTACACCAGGGGAAGTGCTTATTGAATCTGACTGGCTATCACAGCATAATGCAATAACAACTAGAACACAGCTTGCGGGTTAAAAACATGTATTCCTGCAAAAGAACGAC